>MJUU01065487.1:205643-216682 GCA_002080025.1 Modiolus philippinarum | reverse complement strand
AACAGCGAACAATTTCATCTCTCATACAAGAGTTGAAATAGAGAAATATTGAAAAAATAATTCATCTCTCATACAAGAGTTGAATTTGAAATACTTGAAATTATATTTCATCTCTCATACAGGAGTTGAAATGAAAAAAAATTGAATTGATATTTCATCTCTCATACAAGAGTTGAAATCGAACAACATCGAATTGCATTAGTAATACACCTCTCATGCAAGAGCTTTATTTTAAATGTAGAATGAATTATGCACGTAAAAAGCAAATAATGTTTACAACTTAAAAGACAGAATTGAAGGTGTAAAAGAAAAAAAATATCCCTAAAAATGGCAAACCATAATAAAAGATATAAAGGCTAGGGAAATCTGATGAGGATGATTGCCTTGGTAACTACATATATACCTAAACCGAAACACCATACAGAAATCTGATGAGGATGATTGCCTTGGTAACTACATGTATACCTACACCGAAACACCATACAGAAATCTGATGAGGATGATTGCCATGGTAACTACATGTATACCTAAACCGAAACACCATACATAAATCTGATGAGGATGATTGCCATGGTAACTACATATATACCTAAACCGAAACACCATACAGAAATCTGATGAGGATGATTGCCATGGTAACTACATATATACCTAAACTGAAACACCATACAGAAATCTGATGAGGATGAATGCCATGGTAACTACATATATACCTAAACCGAAACACCATACAGAAGTCTGATGAGGATGATTGCCTTGGTAACTACATATATACCTAAACCGAAACACCATACAGAAATCTGATGAGGATGAATGCCATGGTAACTACATATATACCTAAACCGAAACACCATACAGAAATCTGATGAGGATGATTGCCTTGGTAACTACATACATACCTAAACCGAAACACCATACAGAAAAAGAAAAGTATGTCAAGACAGAAGTTGACAATACATCCAGTATACCAATGCAATAATATGATAGAAAAGCATGAGGGGTGTATAGAAATATACTGGAAATTTGAAATAAAGAAAATGGAAATAAATGAAAAATATAACTCTAGTATACTAATTTAAATCACTACTGTGATAGAAAAACATGAGGAGTGTGTGTTAAGATATACTGGATTGGTTATGGACTCGTTTTAATTAATAATATATATGCGTCTGAAGTCAAAGACCAACTGAGCTAAAGTCACTGTGGAATTTGACCAATCATTTGCTTCTAGAAAACAATGTTTTCATTGCTATTGTTCATGTAACGGACATCAAAAGTTATTCAAAATTTAGAAGAGAGATATGTTTCAGTCGTTTAGTTTTTTTCTTTGTACTAAATCTAAATACAATGTACCTTAACAACGACAGAACAATAACACAGGAACAAAGAACAGTATTACATAAATCAAAGTACTCAGAGAAAGCAAAATATCACAGGAACAAATCACAGTATTACATAAATCAAAGTACTCACATAAGGCAAAATACCACAGGAACAAATCACAGCATTACATAAATCAAAGTACTCAGAGAAAGCAAAATATCACAGGAACAAATCACAGTATTACATAAATCAAAGTACTCAGAGAAGGCAAAATACCACAAGAACAAATCACAGCATTACATAAATCAAAGTACTCAGAGAAAGCAAAATATCACAGGAACAAATCACAGTATTACATAAATCAAAGCACTTAGAGAAGGCAAAATACCACAGGAACAAATCACAGTATTACATAAATCAAAGTACTCAGAGAAGGCAAAATATCACAGGAACAAATCACAGTATCACATAAATCAAAGTACTCAGAGAAGGCAAAATATCACAGGAACAAATCACAGTATTACATAAATCAAAGCACTCAGAGAAGGCAAAATATCACAGGAACAAATCACAGTATTACATAAATCAAAGTACTCAGAGAAGGCAAAATATCACAGGAACAAATCACAGTGTTACATAAATCAAAGTACTTAGAGAAGGCAAAATACCACAGGAACAAATCACAATATTACATAAATCAAAGTACTCAGAGAAGGAAAAACCGAGAATACCGCAAATACAACATTCAAAACTAAAGCACTACGAGTGTGAAGTCAAAAAAAACATAGTGACATCAGGTGCTCCGGAGTGGAAACTTTGACTTTCTCTATATACAGCACCCATCGCACTGTCAGTGGGTCAATCCAGGGCAAAGTCCAAATTGGTTATGTCGAATCCGAGAAGACGTTAAACTAGCTGAAAATGTCTGCTTTCATTTGTGAAACGAACTTTTCCTATCTATTTATGATGTCGTGGTGACGGCCATGGAATTTCTGAAGTAATGAAAGAAACAAAGGCTGGACTTATCCCTTGCTTAGCAGTTTCTGTGATACTGCTTTTGCTCTTTTTGTAAAAAAATACTGTATAAACTATAAGCTCTAATTAATCAGCAAAATTGTTTAATATCACCTATCGATATATTAATGATGTGTTTTCACTCAATAATTCAAATTTCAGAATTAACGTCTAGTTGACTAGAAGTACACACGACCAAACTGAAAGTTGGGCTTCTGATCTGATTCTCAAAACTTGACAAAGATGGGAAACTAAAAAGTAGGATTAATGACAAACGTTGCGATTTATAATTTTCATTCGTGAATTCCTTTTGGCCTAAATACGGTGTAATTGTATCTAACATTATGCTACAACTTCCTTTCTGTACAAAAAAAAATACATCAAAAGATGTTTATTACTTATCAGATAAATACTATTTCCACAAATTAGGGCATGTAGTGTAAAATTATCTGATATTTTATCTTTTGATGATTCCAGTTCTTTTGGTTCTATTTCTAAATGCCATATCAAAAATTGTAAAACCTGTGACATGCTGTTGGCAGATCCAACTTTTACTAGCAATTTGACTGGTAAAACTTACACTGCCAGAACATATGATGACTTGAATTGCGCATCGCGAAACCTAGTTTATGGTATAGAGTGTACTCTGTGTGGTTTGATATATATTGGAGAAACCAAGGATAGATTTAATAAAAGAATGTGTGGACATCGGTATGAAGTCAAAGACAACAAGACTCGTCATGTCTACACACACTCCAATCAACCAGACCACTCCATCGTCAACAAGAAAGTAAGAATCCTTGAGAAAATATATCACCACACAAACAATCCAGATTTAAGTACACCATACCGTTTACAACGAGAAGAATACTGGATTAGAGAGCTTGGAAAAGCAATACCCTATGGCTGCAAAGATAATATAAAGAGTATAGGTAATTTGTCAAGTCCGGGGTGTAGCTCTGTCAATGTGATGAATATCTTGAATGGAAGCCAGCGCCGTCAATGCAGTCATAGGCATCGACATTTCACTACCCCAAATCTGCATGACATTTCAATTACAGCAGCCCTTTTCACAAAAATTCTTACGATAAAAATTAGTCGTAAGTCTATATGAAATGTTAAAAACTTACGACTAATTTTTATCGTAAGAGTTTTTGTGAAAAGGGCTGCTGGTCTTCTACCGTACATGAATGTCCCCCTAGGTATTCATCACATACGAACAAAGCTATACTCTTTACCCCATTCTAAATTACATTCATTCTATAAAATCTGTTTAAACTCTTCCGTGACAGATCCATCATCACATGAATACAAATTAACTGCAATTGTCCTAGATATTGCTCATCACAGACTATTTAAACCTGTTAGCACATCTGCTAATGAACAAGACGTCGTTCATTCTTAAAACTCAGATTTACAAACAAAGGCTTAGATGCCATCAATCTTGGTAATATTCTTCATAATAAACATGTTACCGCTAAGATACCACCATACTTTAAAGACCAAACAGTTCCTCTTATATCTCATACATATACAAAACCTATTGCAACTAACATCTTCAATCACAAACGGGTATTGCGAGATGTCCAAATTGATGACTTCAAATCAAAACCGTCTGATTGTTCTTATCTCTCTTCCCCATTTATGTACGCTCCTGCTGGTCACGTTATTACAGGGGACCTCAACATCGCAAGCAATGAGAAACTACGTGATCTCTTCACAAAAGGTCCAAAATATCGTGAACCCCAACCCATCAATTGGAAACATAACTGTAAAATATTGATGGACGCAGTTGAGGAATACGCCAAACAATGGTCTAAGAGAGAGAAGGAAAAGGTTGAAACACTGTCCGAATGGATCAGGTCCATAAAGTCATTGATGATCATTGATTGTAGCTCGAATGAGGAGCCTAAAGACAACCATGAGCCCAATTCAAAAGGCATCTTCGATGACCCCGAGGTAGAAAAAAACATTGTCCATCCTCCATGACAATTATGTCATCGTACCAGATGACAAGACCCAAAACAACATCACATTTATCTGCAAAAGACACTACATTGACTGCTTAATGAAGGAGATTGGCATTGACAATTCATTTGGCAACCCCACATACAAACTCTCCGCCATACCAAGGAAGGACATACTAAACAATCACAAATCAGTATTGTCTTCCTTTGGTATCAGTTTGAGTGAAGAGAACAACAACCTGCCTTGTATCTACTGGGTACCGAAATTACATAAATGCCCATACAAACAGAGATACATTGCTGGGTCTGCCAAATGCACAACAAAACCCCTTTCTAAGCTCCTCACTTCATTACTTACTGGAGTCAAAGATGGCCTCAAGATATATAGTGATAAAGTATACTCAACAAGTGGGGTGAATCGGATGTGGATTCTCAAAAACTCAAAAGACTTATTACAATATCTATCTTCAACTGAACTCAACCACTGCAACAGTGTCAAAACATTTGATTTTTCTACTCCCAATGCTACTCTTCCACACGATAAGCTAAAGTTAGTACTCCGGGATTTAATACATCAGTCTTTCTGTACTAAAAAGGGTGAAAGAAGATATCCATATTTAGTGATAAGTAAAGATGGGGCCTATTTTGTTAAACATCACACTGATTCACATAAAAAGTATACAGAGGAGGATGTCATCGCAATGCTGGAATTTTTAATTGATAACATATTTGTAGAATTTGGAGTACAAGTTTTCCAGCAGACAATAGGGATACCTATGGGGACTAATTGTGCGCCACTTTTAGCAGATTTGTTTCTTTATTCGTATGAAGCCAGGTTCATACAAGAGCTAGTTCAGAAAAAAGAAAATAAGCTAGCCAAATCCTTTAATCTCAGTTTCCGTTATATAGATGATGTTCTTTCATTGAACAATCCTCAATTTAAAGATAACCTTCATCTTATATACCCAAATGAACTCGAAATTAAAGAGACCACTGATACACCATCATCAGCATCATACCTGGACCTATACCTCTACATTGACAACTCTGGACGTCTGAAAACAAAACTTTACGACAAGCGTGATGAATTCGACTTTCCAATAGTGAAAATCCCGTTTTTGAGCAGTAATATTCCCACTTCTCCGGCATATGGCGTGTACATTTCACAACTCATTCGCTATTGCCGTGCCTGTAGTTTGTACAGCGATTTTGTCAACAGAGCGAAATTACTGTCTCAAAAACTTATAAATCAAGGGTATGTTCGACACTGTTGCAATTGTCACTACAGAAGTTTTACGGTCGTCACCANGATTTGACAGACCATTACAATGTTTCTGTTTCACAAATGAGAACAGATATTTTTGGGTAGATCCAGAGTTTGTTACCGGACTGACTAACACCGACTGTGACAAAACCGGACTTTTCACTGGCAGTGTGACGGGTGCCAAGCGTGGAGCAGATCATGCTTACCCTTCCGGAGCACCTGATGATACCTCAGTTTTTATAGAGGTTCACAATGCTAGTGCTTTAGTTTTGTGGTGTTCTTGTTCATTTTTGTTTATTTGTTTTGTCTTTGTCATACTGTCTCAGTTCTTGTTGCTGTGAGCTGCTGTGATGTTGGATTTATGATTTTAGAATTTCCCCTTTCCTTTTCTTGCTTCGGTATTCGTTTGTGTAATGTGACTGACTAAGAATGCTTGAAATTGCCATATTGAGAGTCTGTAGTCGAAAATTTCCAACGATTTTGTTTTTATTAGATTCCAATGCAACATATTTGCAATAGTTAATCTGATTGGATAATATCTGTTGTAAAATCAACAGTCTGCCAGCCATAACTAAGGATGGCCCACCATCTTTGAAAATGCGCAGTCTATTTATTCATTGAAAAGGGAAAAAAGCAAAATAATTATACTGCTTACCTTTTAAACTTTTAATATTGAAATTCAATAGCAATTGAAGCATGGGGTCCAATTAAAAACATCGTGTGTTTACGCTTCGCGTTTATTTGACGTCATGTTGTTTAAATATAAGTTTTCGTGAAATTTTTAACTCGAAAGCCATGAAATGGCTGGAGAGTTGTTAAAATGACAAGAAAAAATCACGTGAGGCTTCAAGCCTATTAACAGCTCTAAAAGATGATCTTCGTGCTTCCGATAAAATATAGTCAAGTCTCTTTCAAAATCTTGTACATCGTGTATTTAAGTTATATTTCTTCATTTTCTCGAGTTGAATACGGTGTTGTTATATTGAATTGAAAACAATATGCATGTTTATCAAATTACTCTTTTTTTATATTGCGTCTCGGATCAACGCGCTTGCCGCGCAGTAATTTGTCAAAGAGTTTATGTGTATTGTATATTTATAGCAATGAAATCGACATGCATTAGACATCACACAATCCGATTATTTTCACGTATTCATGGTATTACGGAATAACTAAATACATGCAGATGTATGCAGCAGTTCTTTGGATGACTACGAAGTTTTGTCACAAGTAGATTTTCAGGGCTTTCGTGTTTCAGCTCCATCGAAGCTTTGATTCTTATGGCGGATTTCCTGGCTCAATAACGTATTATATTTGCAATTCTTCAATGAACATATCAATATTACTCAAGTAACACCTATAACAACTCCTTCAAAACTCCTATCTTTTCTTTGTCAATCAACCAATCAAGATTCTATAGAATTCTTTTGTATACCAATTTGTCATTACTGGAGTATCAAGGTAAACCCCTTCAGGCAGTACAAATTGGTATACAATAGAATTTCTATAGAATCTTGATTGGTTGATTGGCAAATAAAAGACAGAAGTTTAGAAGGACTTGTTATATGTGTTACTTCAGGAATATTGGTATGTTCATTGAAGAATTGCAAATATAATACGTTAAAGATCCAGGAAACCCGCCATAACTCGATTTTGGATCAAAATAATTCCAAAAAAAAATTCTTCTTCGGACGTAAATCTTGATTTTACTGTTGTAAATAACTGTTTACATAGGGTGTTTCCGCGTCACAACGTAAACTCGATTTGCAACCGTAAAATCTACGATTTACGTCTGCAAAGCTTAAATTACAATACAGTTATCTCCTAATTTGATCTAGCATTAAGTCGATTCATCGAAACTTAAACCAATATATCACAAGGCGAAATAATAAACTTAGGACGAGCTTTTCTTTTTATATTTTGAAGAGACACTAACAATAAATCTAAATACAATAATTGATATTCCTAGGGTGTCCTTCTTCTGCAATCGCATTTTAAATCCGATTTCAACTCAACTTGTAAAAGGGTAAAATCCTGATGAAGCCACTAATTCTATTTATTGCTATTGCTTGCTAAGCTCTATCCTTAGCTGATTTTGGATTAACATTTAGATCATACTGGTAGTTTGTTTTTTTAAACATCTTTGGGTTTATGGTCTTCCAAACGATTAGATTTTATCTGCACCGAAGAGACATAAGTTGTCGAAATGCGCATATGCAGAAAGTAAATTCACAGTAACCTCGGTATTAAGTTGTCTGTTTCTAAGAAGATTTTAACGTCGTGTCCAATTTGGCATATTTATAGAACCCCCCCTTCCAGTAATCTGGCGTAGAAAGAGCTATTATATGCTCAGTTTGGAAAATGTAAACGTTTTATTGATAGCTCTCGTTGTCACGTGTTCTCCCCCCCCCCCGAGGGAACCCCGGGGTATAGAAATAGGACCTAGTATCTCCGGCTTGCGGGGTATGACCCCTTCTAAACGGGGCTGACCCCAAGGGAACCCCGGGATATAGAGATAGGACCCATTCCGTGGTTGTGCGGGATTAATAAATACACAACCCATCTTTCGGATGGAATATAAACTCATGTCCACGTGTTGGAAGAAATGCCACGCTTCCTGTGCGTTAAAGAACCTTTGTAGCAAGCTCTTTTTGAGTGGTCCGTAGGTGATCGGCTACAAGGCTAAATTCCCCGCCCCTTTCGATTTCACCCTACTTTTCCAGTGGCAGTCCAAATTTCCCGTCCCATGATCCTTTCCATACCCCAAAGTGATTATTTATTAACAAACTTGTTCTCGTTTTGATATAGCTGAAATATTGCTCAGTAGACGTTAAACAATATTCAATCAATCAATCATTCGTTGTCACGTGTCTTGACCTACATACCAAGAATAATTTGTCATGATATCGGTATAGTTCAAATGTCTGCTTTTGCTTTACAAAAAGTAAACATAAAAATATCAATATCGGACTGACTAGAATTATGGCATCAGGACAATGGGGGTAATAACAAAATTACAAAAACTGAACTGACAGGAGTTAAAGTCCTACAGGCAATATCGGACTGACTAGAATTATGGCATCAGGGCAATGGGGTAATAACAAAATTACAAAAACAGAACTGTCAGGAGTTAAAGTCATACAGGCAATATCGGACTGACTAGAATTATGGCATCAGGACAATGGGGTAATAACAAAATTACAAAACAGAATTGTCAGGAGTTAAAGTCATACAGGCAATATCGGACTGACTAGAATTATGACATCAGGACAATGGGGTAATAACAAAATTACAAAAACAGAACTGTCAGGAGTTAAAGTCATACAGGCAATATCGGACTGACTAGAATTATGACATCAGTACAATGAGGTAATACAAAATTACAAAAACAGAACTGTCAGGAGTTAAAGTCATACAGGCAATATCGGACTGACTAGAATTATGACATCAGGTCAATGGGGTAATAACAAAATTACAAAAACAGAATTGTCAGGAGTTAAAGTCCTACAGGCAATATCGGACTGACTAGAATTATGACATCAGGACAAAGGGGAAATAACAAAATTACAAAAACAGAACTGACAGGAGTTAAAGTCCTACAGGCAATATCAGACTGACTAGAATTATGACATCAGGACAATGGGGTAATAACAAAATTACAAAAACAGAACTGACAGGAGTTAAAGTCCTACAGGCAATATCGGACTGACTAAAATTATGACATCAGGAGAATGGGGTAATAACAGAATTACAAAAACAGAACTGTCAGGAGTTAAAGTCATACCAACAATATCAGACTGACTAGAATTATGACATCAGGACAATGGGGGTAATAACAAAATTACAAAAACAGAACTGTCAGGAGTTAAAGTCATACAGGCATTATCGGACTCACTAGAATTATGACATCAGGACAATGGGGTAATAACAAAATTACCAAAACAGAACTGACAGGATTTAAAGTCCTACAGGCAATATCGGACTGGCTAGAATTGTGGCATCAGGACATTGGTGGTAATAACAAAATTGCAAAAACAGAACTGTCAGGAGTTAAAGTCCTACAGGCAATATCGGACTGACTAGAATTATGACATCAGGACAATGGGGTAATAACAAAATTTCAAAAACAGAACTGTCAGGAGTTAAAGTAATACAGGCAATATCGGACTGACTAGAATTATGACATCAGAACAATTTGGTAATAACAAAATTACAAAAACAGAACTGTCAGGAGTTAAAGTCGTACAGGCAATATCGGACTGGCTAGAATTATGGCATCAGGACAATGGTGGTAATAACAAAATTACAAAAACAGAACTGTCAAGAGTTGAGGTCATACAGGCAATATCGGACTGACTAGAATTATGACATCAGGACAATGGGGTAATAACAAAATTACAAAAACAGAACTGTCAGGAGTTAAAGTCCTCCAGGCAATATCGGACTGACTAGAATTATGACATCAGGACAATGGGGTTATAACAAAATTACAAACACAGAACTGTCAGGAGTTAAAGTCCTACGGGCAATATCGGACTGACTAGAATTATGGCATCAGGACAATGGCGTAATAACAAAATTACAAAAACAGAACTGACAGGAGTTAAAGTCATACAGGCAATATCGGACTGGCTAGAATTATGGCATCAGGACAATGGGGGTAATAACAAAATTACAAAAACAGAACTGTCAGGAGTCCTACAGGCAATATCGGACTGACTAGAATTATGGCATCAGGACAATGGGGTTATAACAAAATTACAAAAACAGAACTGTCAGGAGTTAAGTCATACAGGCAATATCGGACTGACTAGAATTATGACATCAGGTCACTGGGGTAATAACAAAATTGCAAAAAAGAGCTGTCAGGAGTTAAAGTCCTACAGGCAATATCGGACTGACTAGAATTATGACATCAGGACAATGGCGTAATAACAAAATTACAAAAACAAAACTGACAGGAGTTAAGTCATACAGGCAATATCGGACTGACTAGAATTATGACATCAGGACAATGGGGTAATAACAAAATTACAAAAACAGAACTGTCAGGAGTTAAAGTCATACAGGCAATATCGGACTGACTAGAATTATGACATCAGNGGGAAATAACAAAATTACAAAAACAGAACTGACAGGAGTTAAAGTCCTACAGGCAATATCGGACTGACTAGAATTATGCATCAGGACAATGGGGTAATAACAAAATTACAAAAACAGAACTGACAGGAGTTAAAGTCCTACAGGCAATATCGGACTGACTAGAATTATGACATCAGGACAATGGGGTAATAACAAAATTACAAAAACAGAACTGTCAGGAGTTAAAGTCCTACAGGCAATATCGGACTGACTAGAATTATGACATCAGGACAATGGGGTTTTAACAAAATTACAAACACAGAACTGTCAGGAGTTAAAGTCCTACGGGCAATATCGGACTGACTAGAATTATGGCATCAGGACAATGG
>MJUU01065487.1:164031-193870 GCA_002080025.1 Modiolus philippinarum | reverse complement strand
AAACAAGAGGCTCTCAAGAGCCTGTATCGCTCACCTGGACCATGGCTGACATAGATAAAAGGCATTTCCAATAGGAAAAACAAAACATAAAATTTCGCAGAATACTTTTTTTTCTAAAATTACAGTATTCTTGTTTGGTTTCCATGGCAACTGAAAGATCCGCCATCCAATACCACCCATAACAGAACACCATTCAAAAAAAATTTGGGCAGGGGTTCCCCTTATAATTAAGGTAAT
This sequence comes from Modiolus philippinarum, assembly GCA_002080025.1. Taxonomy (NCBI): domain Eukaryota; kingdom Metazoa; phylum Mollusca; class Bivalvia; order Mytilida; family Modiolidae; genus Modiolus; species Modiolus philippinarum. Next base: position 193,633 of record MJUU01065487.1, on the reverse strand, counting down.
ACATAATGCTGAAATTGAAACATTCAGACCACAATTCAAATAAAAATTAAAAAATTTGGGCAGAGGTTCCCCTTAAAATCAATAGGGCCAATAGGGACCACCTTAAGACCATTGTGGCTTAGTTTGGTTCTAATTGGACCAGTAGTTTCTGAGAAGATCTTCGAATGTGTATTCCATAGGGTCCAATGTTAAAACTATGTTCCCGCTGGTGGCCATCTTGGATGAAATACAGACCTGCCAGATACCTTTTTTGGAAAGGACCATCTAAGGACCATTGTGACTAAGTTTGGTTATAATTGGACTTGTAGTTTCAGAGAAGAAGATCTTTGAATATCTTTTCTATAGGGTTAAATGTTAAAACTTTGTTCCCGCTGGCAGCCATCTTGGATGAGGTACTGACCTGTCGGATACTTTTTTTGGGAAGGACCATCTAAATACCATTGTGGTTAAGTTAGGTTATAATTGGACTGGTAGTTTCTGAGAAGAAGATCGTTGAATGACTTTCCCATAGGGTCCAATGTTAGAACTATGTTCTCTGCTAGGGGCCATCTTGGATTAGGTACAGACCCGTCGGATACCTTTTTTGGAAGGGACAATCTAAGGACCATTGTGTCTAAGTTTGGTTTTAATTGGACTGGTAGTTTCTGAGAAGAAGATCATTGAATGTCTTTTCCATACTATCCAATGTTAAAACTATGTTCCCCGCTGGCGGTCATCCTGGATTAGGTACAGACCTGTTGGATACCTTTTTTGGAAGGGACTATCTAAGGACCATTGTGTCTAAGTTTGGTTATAATTGGACTGGTAGTTTCTGAGAAAAAGATCTTTGAATATCTTACCCATAGGGTCCAATGTTAAAACTATGTTCCCCGCTGGCGGCCATCTTGGATTAGGTACTGACATGTCGGATACCTTTTTTGGAAGGAACCATCTAAGGACCATTGTGACTAAGTTTAGTTATAATTGGACTGGTAGTTTCTGAGAAGAAGATCTTTAAATGTGTTTACCCATAGGGTCCAATGTTAAAACTATGTTCCCCGCTGGCGGCCATCTTGGATGAGGTACGGGCCTGTCGGATATCTTTTTTAAAGGGGACCACCCAAGGACTATTGTGACCAAATTTGGTTCCAATTGGCCCAGTGTTTTCAGAGGAGAAGATCTTTAAATGAAAAGTTTACGCCGGACGGACGGGCATTGTGTCTAAGTTTGGTTATAATTGGACTGGTAGTTTCTGAGAAGAAGATCTTTGAATGTCTTTTCCATAGGGTCCAATGTTAAAACTATGTTCCCCGCTGGCGACCATCTTGGATTAGGTATAGACCTGCCGGATACCTTTTTTGGAAGGGACCATCTAAGGACCATTGTGACTAAGTTTGGTTATAATTGGACTGATAGTTTCTGAGAAGAAGATCTTTGAATGTGTTTACTCATAGGGTCCAATGTTAGAACTATGTTCCCCGCTGGCGGCCATCTTGGATTAAGTACGGACCTGCCGGATACCTTTTTTGGAAGGGACCATCTACGGACCATTGTGACTAAGTTTGGTTATAATTGGACTGGTAGTTTCTGAGAAGAAGATCTTTGAATGTGTTTACCCATAGGATCCAATGTTAAAACTATGTTCCCCGCTGGCGGCCATCTTGGATGAGGTACGGGCCTGCCGGATACCTTTTTAAAGGGGACCACCCAAAGACTATTGTGACCAAATTTGGTTCCAATTGGCCCAGTGGTTTCAGAGGAGAAGATCTTTGAATGAAAAGTTTACGCCGGACGGACGGACGACGGAAACTACATATAGAACTACTTATAAAGCCAATCTTGTTTGTAATATACAACAATTCAAAACATTTCATTACCCTTTATCCGTCCATATTATATGTGTCTGAAACATAATTATATTTAAGTGACATAATTCTAGAACTGACCGAATGTCAGAATATAAAAAGAACAAGCGTCCTTTTCGATCGTTGATTTAACATCAAGTTTCAAGTTTCAAGTTTTATTTTCTCAAGTCCCCAACAGGGGAATGTGAATATAAACAAAGTATTTTGCACATTACATGTCTAATAACATAAAGTAATGCATTAAAGAACATTTTTATGCAACATATATACAACTGAGTTATGTGATATGAAAGGAAGACAATCAATAGATTGAAATAATACAATTAATTGACTACTGAAAGTACAATTTTACAAAATTTTGCAAGTTTATAGTAAACATTATAGGTATCTGAATTCAATAGGTTATAAAATTTGTCAGTGTTTGGATTTGTAGTTAAATTACGTGGCAATAATAACTTGCGTTCATTTTTGAAAAAAGAACATTCAAATATATAATGGTATTCATCACCTATACAATTACTGGTACAGATGTCACAAATTCTATCATCACGTTCAATACCCCAAAATTTACCCTTTTCAATAGGAAGTCTATGATTGAGACATCTAAAATTACATAATGCTTTCCTTAAATCATCTGGCAAATCAAGTAAATATTTTTCTAAACCATGATCAGGACTATATTTTTACTGATCAGACGAGCGACTGCTGGAAACAATTCCAGTATTTTGTGAGTACAAGGAAAGAAATTGATGTTAAATTGAACACACGAGTGTCGGACTAATGAGTGTCGGACTAATAAGTGTAGGACAAATGAGTGTCGGACTAAAAAGTGTCGGACTAATGAGTATCGGATTAATGAGTGTCGGACTAATGAGATGACACCGCTTGAAGCTCATTTTGTTTCACTGGAAAAAATACGGGGCAACAATAAAGAGAGAAAGAAGTAAACAACTTCCCCGGTAGTTTTTACAGGATTTTTGACAAAGTGTTCATATTGTTGACTATCCCTTTCTTAATTTTAACATTCAACCGTCCGCTGTTTATAAACAATGTATCACAGTTGATACCAAATTCTTTACTATTTAATCTGGATTTTCTTGTCAGAAGTTCAACTCTTTGGGACACAGACAGTCAAATCAATGAATCCAAATCTCCACAGAAATTATATTGTCGTCAAACAATAAAAGTATATGGAATATAAGTCTCGAAAAATACATGATAAAACCAAGAAACGGAACAACACTTCAACTTAACGTCAAAATGAGGATTTCAACAATGAGATTCTCTCATACCTCACAGGTCCTCGCATTAAGTTCAAGACGGTCTTTAGCACCGGATTGAGCGGAATTTAATGCAAAATGTAGAACGAAGCTACATACTCACCATTCAGTGACACCTGAATCTTACTCTTGTTTATGTATTTCGTGTACCCCGTATTTATTTTGTATTGAAAAAGAAAAGATAATTAAAATTACATGTTGCATTTTACCCTGAAACTACACAAGAAAAACACAAATAAACAGACAAACGTAAACAACTCAGGATAGCTGGACTTGGTACCGGTACTAGCAAAAGCTATAGTGGCAGGGTTAAACCGGTTTATGGGTACCGGAACCTCCCCATTATCCATTCCCTATAGTATGATAGCATACAAATAAAACCCAAGACTACTGGCTTGAAAAGTAAAATAGACAAAAACTGCTGGATAGTTCAAGGAACCTAGTCTGCTGGGAATACTCTGTCGCACTAAGGAAGAAAAATCAAACTCAAGACTTCCCGAAGGGTCTGGTTAAGATTCACTATGTACACATTTTTGTTGCACTTCTATGCCAATAAATGGTCTTCTGTTGGTATGCGACAGTTGTCTACCCTTGTATTCTATGCTGCACTCGAAACGCATAAAAATCAAGTGATAAATAATAAGAAAATCATAAAAATATTTACAAATTTGCTATATTGCCACTTTATTCTTTCCATTGAATTAGTTAATGCTGTTTATAGTTTTTAGAAAATATAATTAGGCAGCAGACTACATGCAGTTTACGGAATACCTGCATGCATGTTCTGTGCAACATACATTTTTAATTGCAGACACAGCGTGATTTTTACAAAGTAAATATTTTTCGAGTTCACAAATTATTATGAACTATATATTTCATAATTCTCCGTTTGTTTTTGAATTAAGTTTATAGTTCGTTATTGTTTTTCATATTTGTGCTAATTTTGCACAATAGACTTAACTTAAGAACGTTAATTTTTCTAATGCTAAAAATCAGTATCAGGTCGTAGTTTTTAAGTTTATATTTTTGTTTTTTGCTTGAAGGTTTTACAAATTAATGAATTTTACTTTGTTTTTTGCAGAAAAAATGAGTCTGTGGAATGTTGCTGTAGTTCTTCAATATATTTTAAAATAAAACAAATCAGTCTGAGTATGCGGTGCGTTTTTTCCTACTGACAACAGCATTGTTACCTTCAAAGAATTACTGAGTACTGTTTTACCATCATTTGCATACTGGCTAAAGAATCCTTGTGGAATAAAGCGGGCTCTGGGCTCATTGGAATGTGGGGCCCAGGTTCCAACAAAGGGGCTCCAGGCTCCAACACTGGGCTCCAGGCTCTACATACATGGGCTCGAGACTCTCAGAGAGCTGTCGAGCCCGTGTTATGATCCCAAAATCTGTCGTTTGAAAAGTTATCTTAAGATTATACTTCTATTTACATTTGCAAACAAATCGAAATAAAAAAAAAATAAAACATGCCATTACAATTCGTTTCGAAAAGACTAAAAAAAAGCCAGTCACAACATATAAACAAGCACAGGGACACTCATCCCTGAGTCAAGGCATAATAAAATAGAGAGATGTTGGCACTATAAAAATGGTCAGATATAATTTGAAAATTACAAGAAATAAAATGCCAAACTTCGAAAGAATGACATGATAGTGCATCCATATGAGGTATTCTCTCAAGGATAAAATACATCTTGTACACCTATTTTGTTACTTTGTTCGCTATTAACCTACGCACATTATTATTTTGTTTTAAGTTTATTCTTAATTTCAATACCGTCATTTTCAAATCAAATATATATAGCATTTTTACTGGATGTAATTTAGTTTGGACGATTCATTTTTTGCACAGTTATTGTAACCAAAATTTAATTTCTGTACACTTTTCATACATTTTTACATGTAAGTGGTATATGTAAACTGGTACACACCTATTTATTCTATTATGATTGATTAGAATCAATCTATTAGAATAAATTGGGCCGAAGTACATATAGAGATGCCACGTGTCTTGGCTTACTTTTTATGTAATATGGACTCTTGGGCCAACTTAATCAAAATACTTAACACTTTCATCGTGTCACACTCCTAGACCATTGTCACGCCAGACTCCTAGACCATTGACACGTCAGACTCCTAGACCATTGACACTAAATGTTTTAAGCAAACACATAATGATAGATTTTGACTCTCAAGCTCTTAAAAAATTGCGGGAAACAGAAGGTCTCAATCAAGTAATAACTTGGGATCTATTGAAATATGTCCATCGATCAGTCAAATCATGATGACGACTATAAAACTTTTTGAGTGACAATAGTAATAGTGATTAACACTGGAAATTACTCCATTTTTTTTTTATAAAAGTTAAATTTTATAAGCTTTCACGTGATCGCCATAGTTGTCTGTCCAGTCGAATGAGCTGATAATCGTTGAGCACACTCGCAAGTCACAGTCATCAGCAAAAAAAATTAAAGAACTGGCGGACGTCAACATATTACACCATCATAAATGTCATTAATTTAACTTGATTTTATGTAAGGGACCGACCATTTAACTTGAAAAGGGGGGGGGGGTATGGTTTTTTTTTCTGGACAGAAAAAATTTATTTATTTATAAGCATTTATAATCAAATTTTTTTTTTCAAATAAAGCATTATTTTTGGGACAGAAAACCTCCTTCAGAATATTTTTTTTCATCAATTTCGCAACCAAAATATTTTTCTCACACAAAATCGAATTCAGAAAATTTTTTTGAAAAAAAACCATAGCCGCCCCCCCCCTTTTTCAGGTTAAATGGTCGGTCCATAATTTTGTCAAGACAGGATGTGTTTTTGAAATCCTTTGGATTTTATTCCTTGATTCAAAGTAAAATATTAGCCCCAGGTTTGTTTTCAGAAGAGCTTCAGTTGCCCATGAAAGGTTAGAGAAATTACTGCATTATGTTTCTCTCTGCATTATGTTTTTAGAATGTTTTTTGTAGAAGTAGACCAAAATGTCCGTTCATTGAAGCGTGGTAAAATTCAAAGAGAAGCCTTTCCCCGAACAAGTTTCTAGAACTATCAATAGTTTTAGCTTAATTTGTTTTACAATTTACATTATCTAAATTTCCTTAATTTCAGGTTACATCCTTCTTCCTAATAGGGTCTGTAAGTCTCGTCATGTGACACCGAAACGTTTCCCGCCAAAACATGACCTTTTAGATATTGACATTACAATTTTAGTTTGAAACGTCATATATTTTCGTTTAAAATGCAACTTCCGGGTACAGTTTTTTGTACCCGTAAGTTTCGCGATTTACATACCCTATATATAAGGTGAAAATTAAGATAGTTGCCACCGTTGATTTCTGACATTTGGACAGATATGCAGACTCCTCTGTCTTTTCCATATCATAATATGTAAAAACTTTGCCCATGCTGAATACCCACTTTTCCTGTTATATTCTAAACGCATGTACCTTTAAAAATTTCAAGAAACTGACATTACTCCTTCATTAGATTTTCAAGACTTACAAATTTCTGTACTAAGCCTATGTCATGTGTTGTGATTGTCTTCTGTGTGCCTTTTTGTCGGACAACGGATCGCATCGATTTGTAAGAACACTTTGCTGGTTACTTTTATGTTTGATGACGATCCCGCATCCATGGGAGTAAAATTACATGGTTATATCGTTGCTTGACATGTAGGTCACACCGGTGCTAGGGGCCGTCTTGAACTTACTATGAGGTATGACCAGAGTTGATTACTTAAGACATCAAAGTGATTTCAAGATGAAGAACAACAATAAAACATTGTTCCATTGCTTTGTTTTACCATGTATTTGTAGAGACTTTGTCTCATGTGCTTTTACTCCATATCCCTTCATTGCTTATCTATCGCTTTAAAAAGAGTACTCTTACTTTTGAATAAAATACGCACTTAAAAAGGGAAAATACAACACGAAACACTTACACACTATAACAGACCACAATCCACCATGTAATGTAGAGAAATCCACAATAAGACAAAAGACAAACGTAAACAACGATAGGAACTCTGGACAGCCTGTCTTGGTAATGGACACATATTATGTATATACATGTAAATGTACATATGTATACAACAACTTCACATATCAAGTTAAATTTTACATTTATTACAAAAAAGTCATAAATTTTAAAGCCTGATTTTTCTAAAACACCAGGGAAACTAATCCTATTAGGTATTTGGTTTTTGCCAATAAAATGGTTGTCATATATTGCAAAGCAATTTCACAGCGTATTTTATTTTATTGTTCAGTTTCATTGAAGGTTATAAAACAAGGATGAACCACGAATGCATTAAACTACCAAAAAACGTTGTTTAATGGGCTAAAGCACAAAAGTCAACACTATTGTTTTAACTTGACAAGATGTAAAGATAGAGGTGAATCTTCAGCGCAAAGAATGTTGGGAAATATGCCATAAGCCTTGTTTGTGAATTTTACGACAAGACGTAAACAACTGTAATAGAGACGTGCATAAATAAATATGTATATGTATGTAGAAAGATGGTAAATAAACCGTAATTGAAGTTAATTTGAAATTCTCTTCAACAACAAGATTATTTAGTTTGAGTTTAACGCTAAATCAGCAAAATTTCAGCTATATCAGGACGAGATTAAGTTAATCAATTTAAAACAACCATAAGTTAAAGAACAAAGAAGTAAAATTGCAAGGCACAACCGGGGCGACGATTTTGGGGGAGGAATGGATAGGGAAAAGTTTAGCCTTCTATACGACTCCCAGTGAGTCTGCTCTCCTTAGTAAAATTTAGAAGGGGTCTTTATATTGCATGAAGCGTGGCGTTTCTCCACATTGTTTGGCTACAATGATTCGCGGTCAGGCTTTCCGTATTATGACCTGACTACACAGGATAGATAAGGCATTCTCTTATCCACCACCTGGGGTCGCGCTTGGCAACTCTGTAGCCGCGTCCCCTGATAACCAATTCAGATGCCGGGTCACACATTTGGAAGAAAAATTATTAAAAATATTGAGGAAGCACTATAAAAACGGGCGTTGGATGCTTGAAAAAAGAAGATTCCCCTTGTAGTTATTTATAAAGTTTCTAAACTTAAAATTATGATTTTTTTTTATTTTGGGGTCCCAAATTACTTTAATTATGTTATCTCCCCTTTCTTAAGAAATCAACAAATTCTTCATGTCTCGTGAAATAACTTTTTCAAAAGGTCTGTGACATATCTTTTGTATGTTTTTAAACTGAATTTCTATATTGTACCAATAAATATACAAAGTTTGGAAAAAATTGTAGGTCTGCTTATAGAAAAAATATGCCATTGAATTTTGGTATAGGGCTATTTCCCAAATAATTCTTTTGCAAATATAGTGCGAAAAACCAAATTTGACCAATCTTTAGAACTCTGTATCTTTTTTAACATATCCATGACCCCCAATTTTGTTTGCATATTTTTATAGCATATTGCTCAAAGTTTTAAAAAAGTTCTTATGTCAGAAACAAAGACACCCCAACTACCTTAATAGAATTCTTGTCTATTGTTGTCCATTTTTGCCTAAATTCTGCACGAAATTAACAATTGTGTCAAGAACAGGGAGTCCCAACAACCGGAACCTCCAATGAACCCCCAAAGATAGACTTTAAACAATATGGTTCGCATATCAAATCAGATACACCAAAATGCACGAACTATTTGGCGTCAAATAATAACAGTTTGTATAATCTGTGTATTGCTGTGTTTTGGAGGCTTGCTGAATTTAACCATATTCTGAATTGCTACAGACTACCGATATACCAACACCGGGTTTGATTTAAAGTTATCCAAAACCGGGAGGCAAATATTTTACAAGCAGTTTAAAAGGAGCTGCCTTTTTTTTGTTGTTCACGGGCTACCGTTTTTGCTGTTTTCCAGTCACATCAGATTTTTTCTTCAGTAGTCCCACAGTGTTCTACCAGCAGACTAGGCTCCTTAAGCTGCCGGCTGATTAGCTTCGGGCAGCACCAATCTTTCATGATTACGTATTGTCTTTTTCTCTCCTTCCAATATTGTGGTCATGGAGCACCCCTTGACACCCATCTTTCATGATTACGTTTTGTCTTTTTCTCTCCTTCCAATATTGTGGTCATGGAGCACCCCTTGACACCCATCTTTCATGATTACGTATTGTCTTTTCCTCTCCTTCCAAGATTGTGGTCATGGAGTTAGTAGTCTGCCTGTATTGGGTTTTATTCGTACGTTTATTATACTATAGGAAAACGGGACTGATAAAAAGAAGGTTTGGGTACCCATAAACCGGTTTAACCCTACCGCTGGGTTTTGCTAGTGCCGGTACCAAGTCCGGCTGTCCCGAGTTCTAATCGTTGTTTACGTTTGTCTTTTGTTTTATGTTCTTCATGTGTTTTTCCCTGACAGACTGTAACATGTAATGGTAATTTTCAGCCATTGTAGATGTTTCTTGTTGTCCCCTTTTTTCATCTCTGTGTTTTTATGTGCATTTTTAAGGCATAGCACTTTCATTTTAAGCAAAAAAATGCGTTTCCCGCTAACATTCCACTTGCACACAAAACTAAATTCGACTTTACACTTGAAATGTACTGCTTGCAGAATGACATGTGGGGTACCTAACATATACCAACGAACACTTGTTTTACCTTAAAATGAGGTAAATTTTCATTAACCACACTCAAGGAATGGATATTTTCAGCTGGTATTCTGTTAATTGGCACTTCTTGTTTGAAAACATTTTAATATGTCTCATTAAGAAGTTTTTAATATCATTGGCAATAATAATTTCGTTTATTCTGTTAATTCGTTTGTAGTCACTTATAAAATTCTTGTTAAAAAGTAAGCGAGAAGCGAATCGTCAATTCAAAACGACTAATCCAAGGACAATGGCAACATCGGAAACAACAAAGAAATAGAGACACAACATGAGTGCGGCATAGAAAAGAAAAATGAAGACACACACACATAAAGATGAACAACACGGACCCAATAAAATACCATGGGTGAGATCAGGTGCACCGGTAGAGTAAGCTTCTCCTGCTTCTTATAAGACACCCGCCGTGTTGAACATGTCAAATCCGGTAGAGGAAACAACAAAGATCTGTTGTCATCTGGGAAACAGACATCCCATAGCGGTCCACAACATGGTGATGTCGATCATAAAACTTATGGAGGGATGACTTCAAGTTTTGGGTAACATACCCTTGTTTAAGTAGCCTATTTGTACTACTAGTTAAACATATTTTGATCCAGCTATAACTAAATTCTATGACGGTTGGGTTTCCATTTTGTTTGTGTGTCCCATCGTCTTATCATATTTTACAAGGGCATACATCATGTCGATCAAACTTTTTTCTACGGAAGCGTATTGATACCACATAAAAAAAATAAAATATCTCGTAATTATGAGATAATATCTAATAATTATGAGATAATTATTCCTCATAATTATGAAATAATTATTCCTCATAATTATGAAATAATTATTCATAATTATGAGATATTATCTCATAATTACGAGAATATTTTTTCTTCATGTGGCATCACTACTCTTCCGTACTTTTCGAAGTTCATACACAAAAGGTTGGTGCACAAGGACTTGCTCCCGGTCTAGAAAAAAAATGTTTACTATCAGATATGAATCTCGGAGAAAAAAAACACAAGGGAAATCCTATGCCTGATACCCCGCTCGCTTCGTTTTCAATTTTCTCAATAAAATAACCCAAACCTTATAATTCTGCCTTTTACATTCTCCTCCCGAATGATTTTCTAAACAGAAAACTCATTTTATATCGTAAGAAAGTCCCACTTCATTCCTATATCTCCATTCGTTTACTCGTATTTGACATTTATCACAGTTCATGGCACTGAATGTGAAACTACCATGACCTTCACATTCTAAATTTAAATCATTCACGCGGGATTCTCGGGACTTTTCATTCAGGCGGCGAAAAATAAAAAAGGTGCGTTAGTGCAGGAGACTACATTCGATACATGGGTATCTCATCGCCAAATGAATGAAAAGTCCCGAAAATCCCGCGTAAATGATTTAAATTTAGAATTTAGAATTTCCGGACTTTTTTTCTAAACCGTTCCAGCTATGAAGCTAATATTTGTTATGTGAGTCTACCACTATGAGTTACAGATCAAGTTTGAGTTTGGTTCCGGTCCATTGATTCTGGACGGAGTTATGGGCCTTTGACTTAGAAAATTTGGTAAAATATAGGTTTTCCTGACTTTTTTTCTAAACCGTTCAAGATATGAGGCTAATATCTGTTATGTGGATCTACCACTATGATTTACAGATCAATTTGAATTTGATTCCGGTACATTGATTTTGGACGGAGTTATGGGCCTTTGACTAAGAAAATTTTGTCCGCCATACACAACAAGAAAATCAATAATCGTGATAATGTAGTGTTTCACATTAACAAACATGCAGTAAGCATAGAAAAATAAACACATCGACATTAAACATAGTTCACTTCTACGTAATGTAACATGCAGTAATTTCAGCCTGAAAATTAAAATACGAAAAACATCTATATTTGGAATAACATGTAAATTATATGAAATGTTTTATCTGCGTTCATTTCCAAAGGTTTCCGCTCAGTGTATTTCGAAAACGTCATTTTGCTGGTACAATCTTTATACAACTTGAAAAATCAATAAATAATGTTCATGTTACGCTGTCAGTTGGTACACAGGGACTTGCTCCCGGTCTAGAAAAAAATGTTTACTATCAAATATGAATCTCGGAGAAAAAAACACAAGGGAAATCCTATTCCTGATACCCCGCTCGCTTCGTTTTCAATTTTCTCAATAAAACAACCCAAACCTTATAATTCTGCCGTTAACATTCTCTTTCTGAATGATTTTTAAACAGAAAACCCATTTTATATCGTAGGAAAGCTCCACTTCATTCCTATATCTCGATTCGTTTACTTATATTTGACATTTAGGATAGTTCATGGCACTGAATGTGAAACTAAAATGACCTTCACATTCTAAATTTAAATCATTCACGCGGAATTCTCGGGACTTTTCATTCAGTCGGCGATAAATAAAAAAGGCGCGTTAGTGCAGGAAACTGGTATCTCATCGCCGACTGAATGAAAAGTCCAGAGAATACCGCGTGAATGATTTAGATTTAGAATGTGAAGGTCATGGTAGTTTCACATTTCAGTGCCATGAACTATCCTAAATGTCAAATACGAGTAAACAAATCGAGATATAGGAATGAAATGGGGCTTTCCTTCGATATAAAATGGGTTTTCTATTTAGAAAATCATTCAGGAAGAGAATGTAAAAGGCAGAATTATAAGGTTTGGATTATTCTATTGAGAAAATTGAAAACGAAGCGAGTGGGGTGTATCNGTTGTCTCTTTAATTTCAAGTTCACTGGGGTAGATACGATGTAAATATTCTTTAAATTTTGGGTTATTAAGAGAAAGTACATCGTCTATATATCTGAAGCTGAAATTAAAAGTCTGGGCTAGCTACTGAATTATTCCACCGGTAGGGGACTTCTGTATTGCCTTGCAATACGATCCACACTTGTTTTTTCTAGGCCGGGAGCAAGTCCCTGTGGTTGGTGTAAACATATTTCATTAACTAAATCGCATATAACAATTTTACATTCAAATAGTACAATTCACATTACAAAGACATTTTGACATAGGAAACCATAGCTTTGATATAAATCCGTTTCCAAAACAAGATTATTTTACGAAGCATGATTACTCAGAGAGTCAAGATCTCAAAAATAATATATTTTCATTATCTGTACATGTAGATAAGTGAAAAAAATATGTCTGAACCAGGTGGATAGTAGTGAAGTGAACCATAAATACTCAAATTGCAAAATAAAAAATCTTTCAAGACTCAAACTTCAGCATTTAGGTGAATCGTTTGCTACTTAAAATGAACCTTTGTGTTTAAATGAAGAGATTCTGATTATCTCGGATGCTTAATTCTGCAGATCCAAATAGCAGCAAGTCAGAATCTATAACCAACGGTATTTGAATAGAATGAATAAATCTCTGTCTTATGACTTGATGGTTAGAACAATATAACAAGAAGTGTGAAACCGTCTCAAACTTGCCCACATGTACAATACGGAGTATTTACAAGGTTTTGACGATGTAAGTGACAATTTAGACTACTACTTTGCATTCTTAATCGAGCATATAGAATTTGACAAAGTCTGGAACCACAGTAGTAATATATGGATTTTACGACACGTTTGCTAAGATTTTTTTTTAAATATTGACAGATCCACTATTTCTTACTCGGTCGGGTAAGAGATTCCAAGTCTTAATAGTAGATGGTAGAAATGTTCGTACTTTTCATTAGACTGCCAACCAGTTTATATGTACAAGTTCTGTTGGTTTCCCCAATGACAATTCTAGTTGCCTCCAGGTGTACACTTTCTACCTTGTCTATTAATACAACAGTTTGGTTATCCCATATAATATCAACATATTCAATAATCCGTCTTATATATGAAGGATATATTTGTTCTAGAGTTTTTCTATCAAGCAAAAATTTTAACTTCCTTAAAATATTTACTCTAGTGAAAGCCTTTTTTACAATTTGACTTCAATATGTTTGTCCCAGTTTCCATCATCTGCTAGGGTTACAGCCAGATTTTTGCGTCGTATCACTCATACATAGGGGTGGATGAACTGGTTTATTTCTTTTAAGAGAGATAGTCATTGATTCTGTTTTGGGCCCAATAAAACTAGTTTAACCCCGCCGCAGCAGGTTTGCGCCTGTCCTAAGTCAGGAAAATTATTAAGCCTTTGTGTATCTTGTCTTTTTTCTAGTTAGTTTACTTTATGTCTATAGGAGTCTAGGATGATGTTTATTTCGCTGAACTTGATTACTCTTTACTCAGGGGCCAACTCCGACCTGCCGTTGGGTGTGGGGTTTCTCACCGTTCATTGAAGATCTTACGGTGGCTTTGAGTTGTTATTACTCCCCTTGGGTCGTTGTCTCTTTGACACATTCCCCATTTCCCTTTTCTTTTTTCTATTTAATGGGTTGAAGGTAACTAGCCATGTTTTGGGCCACTCGTGGATCTTCTGTAATAGAAAAAAGAAGGGAAACGGGGAATGTATCAAAGAAACAACGACCCAAAGGGGAGTAATAACAACTCAAAGGCACCATAAGATCTTCAATGAACGGTGAGTCATTATTCAATGCAACAGAAGATTCAACTGGGTCGTCCGATAAATTTACGTTTTCCAGACACTTGCCAATTCCAAGAAATATTATCGATCGGCTAAACTTCCTCAAATTAGTTATTCTTGCACTTCCAAAAAATGTATTTCAAATAGGAATGCTTCATCAAAGGAGTAATTTCATTTAACTATTCATGTATATTTGAATATTTTGTTACTGTCTGTTAAAATTATATAAAAAATAGCAAATTAACATTATATATTTATATTTATATTTATTATCTACCCACTATCAAGTAATTATTTAGCAAATTTTAATATAAAACGGAAATCAATTATTAAAAGAATCCCGTGTTTTTAATTCTAAAAAATGAAAATAATTGTTACAAATTTCAATATTTCCTAAAATGTTGTAGCATGAAATACTATGAATCCGACTCTGACTAAATAATTTGAAATGATTTTGATATAATACAATAAAACAAACAATCTATAGGACTTTCCAGATAGGAAGTCCTTTGTGTTTGAGAATGGAAGTGTTTCAGTTCTCGCTGAGTTTGGCTGATTGCATGGCCGCTGTGGTGAAATATAGGCGACAGTACGACCAGTTTCACGTCCGCCATCATTGTGTGTAATTGAAAAAGGAAGTATGATCCCTAAGTTTACAAATCAGTGTATTTTTATGGCTGTTTTTGTTGCTTTTTTTGAATGTTGGTTGTATTTGTGTTGCCATTTTGAGGGGGTTTCATTTTTCTGGCTTCTGTCCTTTTTTTTAAGTATAACATTCGTTTGGGAACAATATTTAGTTCTGCTATTATATTATAAAATTGCTAATTTAAATGAACAAAATAAAAATTTTCTGTATAAAACCCTTAAAATGAATAATGAAAAAACTGATTATTTATCTCATCCCAATAAGGAAAACAGAAAACTTATAACAAAATTTAGAGTGAGTGACCATGAGTTGTTAATAGAAACTGGTAGATACTATAAGATACCCAGAGAGGAAAGACTATGTAAAACATGTAAAGTCTTGGAAAATGAGGAACATTTCTTCTTTAATTGTGCAATAAATCAATCTTGTAGAAAGCAACTTTTAGAATTTTATAGGAAAACTCAGCTAAATTTTAATTCCCTGAATCAGTAAAAAAAGTTGACTATTATACTTAATCCATCAACCTCTGAACAAATTAAAACAGTCGTTTCTTTTTTGCAACAGTCATTAGAACTGAGGTAAGGAGACAAATAACTGTTTTGATATTGTAAACATTTATATAATTCTTTTATGTTGTCTTATGTTCAATGTGATGTACTACAACACGAATGGGTCATGAGCATTTGAATAAAGTTTATTATAAAACTGTATTTCCCACCTGGACCATACAGTCAGCTAAAAAACTTAAATGTCAAAGGTTCTCATTAGTAACTTATATATTATATGTCCAATTTTAAACCACATCCCTTACTGATCACCATTTTGGATGAAGAACCCATTTGCAGGAAACAATTGTAAAGAGTACTATTAATCTCAAAGTTTATTTCAAACTGTTCAAACGTTTTCAGATGAGATCTATGAATGTGCTCCAGTATCAAACTATGTTACACAGTGGTAGTCATCTTGGATAAGGTGCATGAATATCTTTTTTTATTTGCGGAAATAAATCCTAACGGATTAAAGCAAAAACATAAAATATACATTACAATGATATACAGCAAATGTAAAAATGTCCGCAACATATAATAAGAATATTCACTATACATGTTATATTTAGTGAAGTATAATTGGCAAATGTGGACCTCGTTTTCTCAGTTCTATAGACCGCTTTATATAGTCAACAACACCGTACAGTATACTTATATCAGGATCCAAGATTTTTTTTAACTTTGATGGAGAATCAAGCTGGTTAAAATCAGTTTCATAGTTATTTATATTTTCAATGAAAGAAAGATACCTCTTTTGAGGGGCACCATCAGAGATTCATTATCAAAGTATGGTTCAAATTTGTCCATTTGTTGAGGAAAAAATCAGTGAATGTACTTCCCACACGGTCAGCTGTTAAACAATAATCCCCGCTTGCATCCGATGCAGATGTTGAATGACGGATCGGCATTAAAGTCATAAAATTAGTCGGCACCTTCAAGTCGGCACCTTGATTGAAACTAATTCCTCCATTCTCTTGAAAAAGATATATTTCGTTTTTCTGTTATGAACAATGATAAACTTAAGTTTCCCGCAAGCGGCCATATTTGGTGAAAGCCCAGCACTAAAAACTAAAAACACTTGGCCAGCACCCATAAGAATCATGCAAAGTTTGCTTCTAATCCACAGAACAATTATCAAGAGCATGCTCTTTAAAGGAAAAATTTAAGGCAAAAACTCACCGTGGCCGGGTGATCTAAAAAGATAGGCATGTTTGGGTTCTTTAATGGTTAGCATTGGCTTTTGATGTTGTATTTGTATACATTAACATTATTTCATTTTTTTACCATTGTTTAAAATTGATTTTAGCGTATAATTCTCACATCTAAATAGATGTCAATTACTGCAGTCAATCAGTGTAAATTTCTCAACAGTAGATTTCAATAATTCTTTAAGACAGTCAATGGAATCTAAAGTAAATAATTTAATCTTCTTATAAGACCTTGACTTACATTGGGCGAATTTATTAACTTTAACAGGTACCCGTTTGACACGTAATAAATAATGAAAAAGAATCCCTGCTATTGTATAGCATTACTCATCCGGTATTTGCATATAAGAATAGTACGTGAGTCAAGACTATTCTTAAAGCTTATCTTGCCAAATATATAGATTACATACTTCACTGATACAATACTGCAATAATTCACAGTGTTAGTGTTTATTTACGTATTATTTGTTCAAAATTATTTTTCTGCAAACTTTTCTGCAGACGACAAATGACCCGGATGTTTCTGCGTTGAATTAATAAAAAATACTTAAAGGACCAAAGTATGTGCTCGTATAAATGTTCAGACTTTTCGTCCTTCAGTAGTCTCGGGTCGATGCTTTTCGGAAGACCATGGATGAAGCATATATGCAATCAATAATTATTTCCTGAAAAAGAGTAATTGTTTGGTAATTTTTCACAAAAGGGTAATAAAATAATCAATAAGGGGTCTGATAATCAAATGATCATTGAATATTACATTTAGTAATGAAATAATCACTGATAAAAACGCATGATAATCAGGTAATCAAGAAACCCGTGAGAAGGGTAATGGGTTCATGGGTAAATGTAAATGCACAAATTGATCCAAGATTTTTGTTTTTAAGAACTTAATTTAACGCCATTTACCATTTCTTCCAATTTTTATAATCCCCTTTCAGATAAAATGACCTCCTGGTTCGTATTCGATCTTTTCGTTTCCATACCATCTTTACTTTAAAAGTTATGTCCCTTTACTTATGCAATTGGTCCGGGGTCTAAAAAGTAACGTCTTTTTTAGTTCATTTTGACAAACAGGAAAACATGAGTTTCCATGACATCTGTCGACAAGGGAAACAACTCTTACTTGCAAAGAAAAGTTAAAAAAATTAAAAATGGCACCATGGTGCACAAGCCGAGTTGCAACTTCATATATTATGTTATCAAATGCGGACTTTTGAAAGTAATTGTCCAGGACCCAAATATTTCTATATTTTCTATCTATTATCTCTCCAACCTATAATATCCAAAATTCTAAGAATTCAAAAGGTCAAATTTCATGTTTCTTAGTTACTTTCAAATATCTTGACATTTCAGTATATATAAATCACTGCGACCTCTACTTTGAAATGATTACATTTTTTTCAAACAATACAGGATTTAACATATCTGGTAGCAAAAAAAAAAACACTAATATTTCTTTGAATCAGATGTAAAATTTTTGAGCTATCATCGAGAAACCAAATATGTTTGAAAATTTCAATCTATTTTCAGTCAATATGACCTTGACCTTTAACATACTTTGTCCAAAATCGATTCAATTCTTCTCTTTTTGGTACTCAACAATATATCCAAGTTTCATTTCAATTGGATGTAAACTTTCTGAGTTATCATCCAGAAACCAAATTGTTCTGATTTTTCAATTTATTTTCGGTCACTGTGAATGTGACCTTTGACCTACTTTCTCCAAAATCAATAGGGTTCATCCCCTCTTTGTGACCAACAATAAATCCAAGGTTCATTTCAATTAAATATAAACTTTACGAGTTATCATCGGGAAACCAAATTTTTATGAAATTTTCATTTTATTTTCGGTCACCGTGACCTTGACCTTTGGTATACTTTCTTCAAAACCTACAGGTTTCTTTCTCTTTTGAAACCCAACTATATATTTAAGTTTCATTGCAATTAGACGTTAACTTTTTGAATTATCATCGGGAAACCAAATTGTTCTGGAATTTCTATCTATTTTCAGTCACCGTGACCTTGATCTTTGATCTTCTTTCTTCAAAATCAATAGAGTTCCTCTCTCCTGAGTACCCAACAATATATCCAAGTTTCATTTGTTGAATTAGATGTAAACTTTGTAACTTTGTTGAATTAGATGTAAACGTTTTGAGTAATCATCCGGAAACCAAATTTTTCTGAAATTTCAGTCTATTTTCTGTCACGGGTGACCTTGACCTTTGACCTACTTACTCCAAAATCAAATTAAAAGGATTCCTCCCCTTCTGGTACCCAACAATATATATGAGTTTCATTAATTGGATGTAAACTTTTTGAGTGATAATCTGGAAACCAATGTGCCGCATCCCCAAACCAATAGCCGAGTTCAACTCCGTTGCAACTAGGCTAAAAAGGGCTTGGTCATATTACGGGTTACGAAAACCCGAAATTATAATTATAGATTTTTCCGTAATGCAAGTACCGTTAAACTGACTGTATGTGGTAAGTATACGGAAACTGACAAAAGGAGGGTCGGGAAAAAAGGAAAAATGTGAGAAGGAACAGCAGTGCAAGGACAAATGAAAAAAGACACTGCACCCTCCCTGTCCCCCCTCTCAACCTGCTGATGATGATATTCATGCCTTATTGTAATATTCAAATGTTTAGATTATAAATTAAAACATGTGTTTAAACGATTAAAATGATATTCGTTTAGGACGAAGATGCCGTCGCTACATTAATGCACTTGAAAGATCTTTTATGACAATAAACACTTCTTATTTAATGAGAGTCTTCTGCACAAGATGCAGATTTAATCTACACGAAACAGTATTCTGTTACATCTGCACTCAAAATCTGCATATATTTGGGGATTAACGCGGGCATGTTTTCGGCATGTCGTAAAATTATTATTTGCTTTTTATCTTCATTTTATGCTGATGGTTTCTATTGCTTTTACTTTCACAAGAATGTTTGACAGTGCTGTGTAGTGGGGTAGGGAAGCACAGTAGATTTGGTTGGTGACCGTAAATTCTTGCTGTCGTTCCATTGGAGGAAATGTAAAACAAGATTAATTATCTTAATCTATCGGTAAAACAAAACATTTCGGTAAATACCTGAATATATTTGAATAATTTTCCTGAGAAAAACCAAGTACATATCGCAGCTGAATCCAGTAGGATTTTTGATGTGGCAATTTACTGCCATAGCCTGCTGCAACAGAGCAGCAAACCAGTCTGTCGGACTGGTGAGTTGCTTCCCTTTACAAAAAAAATCACAAAGAAAGGTCCGTATATATGAAAAAGAATTATTGACATTACTAACGTCCGTTGTTTGTGGTCTGTTTTGTTTTTTCTTTCACTATTTACGTCTTTATCATCCACTTTGAAACTGCTGAAAAAAAAACTGGAAAACTTTACAGGAATGACGAAAATTACTAATTTCGTTCCCTTCGAAAGAAAAGAAAAAAACATTGCCGTCAATACACAAAATTATAGCTTTTCCAATTTCACCTCCTTTGACACTGCTGATTCAGAGGAAAAAGGTGTAAAACTTAACATGAACGATGATTGCATTGGAAAACTCAAACATACATTGCTTATTTTATTCTCTAAAACTGTGCAAAATTGTCTAGCATCAGTCTCGATGAGAAATACATTTTTAAAATCATGCCAAAATCTACTGAGCCAAATTTAACTCCAATAATTCTGCACCCTCTAGTGGCTGATCACCTCTCGAGTTGTGAATAAGTGAGTGTAATATAACGATTGGGTCAGTCATATGGTTCCGATATAACTACAAATATGGCCGCCAGTGGAGGGCATTCTTTCTTTAAACCATATGAGAAAAAAAGCTACCATCTCAAAAACTGTCTGTTTTTTGTAGTTCTTATAAGAGATTGCTTATTTTGTTACAAGCCAATAATGATGGGGGTAATAATAAAACTAGCGAACCGAATTGTCAAGAGCCGAAATCCAAAGGGCAAAAAAGACAAAGGAGATACAAAACCACCAGAAAATTGTAAACCGTGGTACAGGCATTTCGTAAGAAAAGGTGTGTCAAGCTTGTTGTATGGCATGCCAATCCACTCCCCGTCTGAGATATCCACTGTTATAATACCCCACTCCCCGTCTGAGATATTCACTGTGTGCGTGAGGGTGGTTCAATCCGTAACAAATTTTCGTCGCAATTACCTCGGCAATGGTAACAGGTAAGTAGTATCTAGGCACAGTTCAGTTATCATTTTGTGGATTAGGGGTAAATTAGGGACGGATTGGTCACATGACCGGAAGTCACGTGATCGGAAATGACGTCATCCGGAAATGACGTCGACCGGAAAAGACGCAACCCGAAGCAACGTATTTCAAAGTATAACTTTTTTGTTATTTACTTCGTAAAAAAAAGGGGGGGGCTGTATCCGATACTACCCTAGTTGATTTCAACAAATGTATTTACAGATTTACCGTTCGTTTCTCGTACAATGTATATATCGAATCGGAGTAACTTCTAGCTCTTACAGCGATTGGTGAAGGATTCATGTCTCTTTCTCTTACCGTTTTGTAGATATCGGGGTCCAAATATTCGAAAACGACCCAAAATACATGTTTCAATCAGTCGAGTACTATAGACCCATGATATATGTTTTCGGGGTAACTTTGTGCTTCTAAATCGATTGGTGATATTTATAATTATTATATAGATTGCGGTGAAAGATTGAAATTTCTCTGTAAAATAAAAGTGATCATTTACTGTGAAATTATTTTCCATAATTTCACTCTAGGAAGTGGCGTCACAATGGACGTCTGTCAACGTTGTTGTTAAGTAAATATCGCAGCGGATTAACATAGAAAACGTAGTTCATGCGATACTTCATTTCATACTTTGAAATACGTTGCTTCGGGTTACGTCTTTTCTGGTCGACGTCATTTCCGGATGACGTCATTTCCGATCACGTGACTTCCGGTCATGTGACCAATCCGTCCCCAGTCCACCCAATGATAACTGAACTGTGCCTAGATACTACTCAGGTACAAATCTGAAATTTTGTCACAATCTTTGTATAATGATAACAGAATGTCCTTTTGTCCGCCTTGGATACCGGTACTATTTTTCGGCTCACAAAACAATTGTTTCGTGAATATTGGCTCACAGATTCATTTTTTTGTGACTATTGACTCACAGATTCATCATTTCTTAAATATTCGCTCACAGATTCATTGTTTCGTGAATATGGGCTCACAGATTCATTGTTGCGTGAATATATGGGCTCACGTTTTCATTATTTCGTGAATATGTGCTCACATTTTCACTGCTTCGTGAATATGGGCTCACAGATCATTGTTTCGTAAATATCGGCATACAGATTCATTGTTTCGTGAATATCGACTCAAACATTCATTGTGTCGTGGTGAATATCGTCTAACAGATTCATTGTTTCAGGAATATTGGCTCACCGATTCATTATTTCGTGTATATGGGCTCACATATTTGTTGTTAGTGAATATCGGCACTGCGATTCATTGTTTTGTGTATATCGACTCACAGATTCAATGTGTCGCGGTGAATATTAGCTCACAGATTCAATGTTTCAGGAATATTGGCTGACAGATTCATTATTTTGTGTATATGGGCTCACATATTTGCTGTTTCGTGAATATCGGCACACCGATTCATTGTTTCGTGAATATCGACTCACAGATTCATTGTGTCGTGGAGAATATCGATTCACAGATTCATTTTTTCAGGAATATTGGCTCACAGATTCATTATTCGTGTATATGGTATCACATATTTGTTGTTACGTGAATATTGGCTCACAAATTCATTGTTTCATGAATATCGGCATATATATTCATTTTCGTGATTATCAGCTGACAGATTCATTGTTTTGTGAGTAATGTTCATTGTTACATATACAGACTCATTGTCTCGTGAGTAATATTCATTTTTTGTAAATTCTGGGCTCACATACTTGTTGTTTCGTGAATATTGGTTCACAGATTCATTGGTTCGTAAGTATTGATGTTTCATCTAAAATTAAAACGCTTACACAATCTTTTTTCTATTCTCCTCTGTTTGACTTATAAATTTATTGATAAATACTTCGAGATATCATATTACAAAATCTGATGCAAATTTCTTAGAAATAATTAAATATTTATATATTTTGCTACAGGGAGGAGAAAAGTGATACTATTTTCGTATTTTAAGATTTGTATTTGATGAAAATTATAGATCCTAATGATACATTCCATGAAAATACTCCAGAGAGATAAATGCTTAACAACATCACCAAACATTAGATTAGATCTGTCGGAAACATTGTGTACAAAGATATCCACACCATGTTTCCTCATACATTCAATTATGACTCTCTTCTTTGGCTTTGGAAACAAAGCTATGTTCTAATTCCAACAATATTTTTTAGCACATGCGCATATTTTTTTACAAAAGGATATTCGTAATATAAAAAAGAAAGGAAATTAGGTAAATGTCAAGGAGACACCATCCCATATCCAGGTTAAAACGACCAAAAACAAAACATCTAGGGGTCACCATATGGTCTTCATCACAGTGAGGAACATCACACCATAAAGTAAGCCCTAAATGGTCCGAAAAGGTAAAAAAGTGAATAAATCTATGCAAACGTACAGTTTCACATTTTATTCGCTCAATATTCATGTGTAAATAAAGTTTAAAATAATAAATCACTCAAAAGCTGCATCAAATAATGACAATAATAGAAATTAATTTAAAACTCTGAACTGAAATTGACATAACCGTAACCTAGCAACGAATGCGTTGTTGTTATGAAATCTTATCTATGCTGCATATCATGCTCTACAATTCACAATCAAAAAATTTAATTTTTAGCGATAAAAAATTACAAATATGAGTTTTATTCCTTTTCTTTTCTTTTTTGGCTTCAAATATAACACCCGGCACCTGAATAGGTTTTCAGGGGCTTTGGCTACAGAGCTGCCGGGCGCGTCCCCAGGTGGTGGATAGGGGAATGCCATGCAGTATAAAGACCCCTTCTATATTTCTCTAAAGAGAGCAGACGCACTAGGTGTCGTATAGAAGGCTAAATTTCCTGCCCCTACCCATTTCTCCCCTTTTCCAGTGGCAATCAAAAGTCGTTGCCCCGGTTGTCCCTTCCACATTTATTTCTTTCTTCTTTTACTTACAATTTGTTTTGAATTGATTAACTTGTTCTCGTCCTGATATAGCTGAAATATTGCTCATTGAACGTTAAACTCTAACTAATCAATCAATCAATCAATCAATCAATCAAATATAACATAACTAAGCAGTCATATATATCAGAAATACAACCAGCTCGCATTTATATACCCGCTTCGAGTTTGAAATATCCGTATTTTATATTTTTACAATAGAGGATTTGTATTAATTCATAAGCTTATGAGCAACTTGTATTAATGAAATAAAGAATATAGATTTCTCTATGTCCATTTATGTGTGTTTGTATGCAGTTTTCTGACATATTTTAATTCTAGGGTCAAACCCAATATTGTCCTCTAAGAGCCGCTTCGAATGTTCAAAACGCTCGTTAAAAATATTAGAATCGAAATAGATTATTGCAATTGGGCTCTATGCGAATTAAAACATGGGCAGACCTTATATTTGTCTTTATTTTATACCTCGCTATCGCTCGGTATAAAATATTGACAAATATAAGGTCTGCCCATGTTCTAATTCGCATAGAGCCCGCTTGCAATAATCTATTTCTTAATTGAAACACCATGGGGGTAGTCTGCATTATCATCTGTACCTACGTTGTTCCACTTAAAAAATAACCCAAAATATGTGATTTTTTTAAAGCTATCACCAAAAACTAGTTCTTTTTTAGATTACCCTCCACCGCCTCCCCCCCCCCAAAAAAAAAATCCAAATCCCTGAAATATATTAATAGACCCCAAAACATATCTATCAAAAAAATAACCCCAAAATACCTGTAGCATTTTCACATTATTAATGATTGACACAATTTTTTCCTGGATTTATTCACTCCACCATGCCCTTATTGTCCATTGTTGTCAACTTTGGATGATATCTAGGATATCGTCAGACATTTTTAGCTCACCCGGCTATGCCAGGGTGAGCTTTTGTCATCACTTGGCGTCCGTCGTCCGTTCGTCCGTCCGTCCGTCGTAAACTTTTTTTTAAAAATCTTCTCCTCGGAAACCACTGGGCCAATTTAATCCAAACTTAAGCTGGGTCATCAAAGGGTATGTAGTTTTAAAAATGCGTTCGGTTAATCCGAGGACCAAAAAACATGGCCGCTGTTACTAAAAATAGAACATAGAGGTAAATTGCTGTTTTTGGTAAATAACTCAAAAACCGTTGCAGATATTAAAATCTGACAAGAATAAAATTGTTCAGAACGATGAGATCTATCTGCCCTGCAATTTTGAAGAAATTTGGAAAAATCGTCTCAGAGTTACAGTCCTTTTTACGTAAAATTTTCAAAATTTATGCATTTTTTACTTTTTATTTCAAAAGGTGAAGTGTAAATTTCAAAAATGTTCAGCATATCAAGATCTACATACTCTGAAATTTTGAAGAAAATCCAACTGCCTGTGTTGTAGTTATTGACTCTTTTTCACCAAAAATTTTTTTTTCAATGCCATATGGTTATGGGTTATTTCCCGTTAAATTCTATTTTCAGATCTTCTTTGGTTTACTTTTCTCTTTTAAGTTTTAGAGAAATTCCCTGCGATCACTTTATTAAAAATAATTATTTGTTACATAATCAAGAGCGGAAAGGTGTTTTGTGCAAATTTTCACATTTATTTGCAAAAATACTTTTATAATCTTTACTTATTTCACATAATAATAATAATTGTATATAAATGTATAGTGTGGCTTTCAATAATTCTTGTTTGCCCACCATGCAAACATCTCTTCCAGATTAATACTGAAGTAGCATCTTATCTTCATTGCCTGCATAACTGACCTGGCTATGCCATTGTGAGCTTCTTGCCATCACTGTGTCAGTGGTCCGTCCATTGTAAACTTTTCATTCAAACATCTTCTTCTCTGAAACCGCTGTGCCAATTGCAACCAAACTTTGTCACAATAGTTCTTGGGTTATCCCCTTTAGAAAAATGTGTCCAGCAAGTCTGCACACCATCCAAGATGGCCGCC
The DNA here is from genome assembly GCA_002080025.1 of Modiolus philippinarum. Taxonomy (NCBI): domain Eukaryota; kingdom Metazoa; phylum Mollusca; class Bivalvia; order Mytilida; family Modiolidae; genus Modiolus; species Modiolus philippinarum. Next base: position 167,753 of record MJUU01065487.1, on the reverse strand, counting down.
AGTTTGATCTTTGTCGAAAAGTAGACCCTATATTCAAAGATCTTCTCCGAAACTACGGGGCCAATTGGAGCCAAACTTGGTCAAAATGGTCCTTAAAAAATGTCTGGCAATTCCGTATCATATCCAAGATGGATTAACATTGGACCCTATGGCAAAGCATCCAAAGATCTTCTCTGAAACAACTGCGCCAATTGGAACCAAACTTGGTCACAATAGTCCTTGGGTGGCCCCCTTTGAAAATTGTGTCCGGCAGGTCTGCACATCATCCAAGATGGCCGCCAGCGGGGAACTTTGTCGTAAATTGGACAATATTGCAAAAATCTTCTCCTCTGAAAATACTGGGCAAATTGGAACCAAACTTAGTCACAATGGTCCTTAGGTAGTGCCTTTTAAAACTGTGTTCAGCAAGTCCACATCATATCCAAGATGGCCGCCAGGAGGGAACGTGTTTTTAACATTGGACCCTATAGGGATCTTCTCCTCTGAAAGTACATGGCTAATTGGAATCATACTTAGTCACAATGGTCCTTACTTAGTCCCCTTCATAATCCATGATGGCAGTCAGCGGGGAACATTGCTTAACTTTTGACCCCATGGGAAATCATTCAAAGATCTCCTCTGAAAATACTATGCCAATTGGAACCAAAGTGAGGCACAATGACCCTTACATGGTATTCTTCAAGAAAAGTGACAGTCGGTCAACGCCCCATCAAAAATAGCTGCCAATGGGGAACATAGTTTAATTTTGGATCATATAACACCAGCAAACTTCAAAATGAGACCCTTAAACAGTAAATAAACAAATTTGAAAATGAGACCCTTAAACGTTGTGATTATTTTGACTTATTGTGTCAGCCATGGCCTAGATGAACGATACAGGCTCTTGAGAGCCTCTTATTATCGTTTATTTGCACAAAAAAAACAATAATAATATTACAATTTGCCTACCCCTCCCCGAAAACAAATCTCATAAATATTAATACCAAAAAACTACTACAATTTTTTTCTAATCCAAATAAAGCTAATGATTTCTTGAACCCCCAAAAAAGCAAAATTCGGAAATTCACACCAAAAAATTAAAACAAAGTTTCGAGTAATCCCCCTGTGATTGAAACCAATGGAAAGGTATTAACCCGGCAATAATTATCTAAATATCAAAGAAAAATTAAAAAAGTTCGATTTTGCAATATGGATTTTAGTTTTGCAGAACTTTTGTCTCTTAAGAGCTGATAAAGTCATAGTACATTTGTTATACCAGAAATCAAAATATAATTGACGGTATCGCAGCGAGAAAATATAAAAGCGGTCAAATTTTATTGTTCAATTAACTCACAGCCCATCATATCGCTGTGAGACTGGAACTCATATAATCCCTAACCCTAACCTCTCACTTTAACCCTACCATTTAGCTGTAGTGTTGTTAGATAATCGGGAATAATAACTGACATACCACGACTTACCCTTACCCACCCAACCCTAACGAAATCCTTGGGTGTCTTCTATCAGGTCCGCGTTAACCTTCATTTTCCATAACCATAACCCAAGGTCTCTTTAATACTGATAAAGTCAAACATATGTAATACCAGAAATCAAAATATATATTAATGGTGTCGCAGAGATAAATTAAAGCATAAAAGCAATGAACTTTTATTGTACAGTACACTCGAAACCCATCATATCGGCGTGACACTGGAACTTGGTACTAGAACTAATGCAATGAAGGCATAATTAAGTGAACTTTTATTGCACAGTACACCCACAGCCCATCATATCGGTGTGAGACTGGAACTTGGTACTAGAACTAAAGCAATGAAGGCATATTTAAGTGAACTCGTAACCCACAGCCCATTATATCGTTGTGAGACTGGAACTTGGTACTAGAACTGATGCAATGAAGGCATAAAAAAGTGAACTTTTATTTTATTGTACAGTACGCTCACATCCCATCATATCGGCGTGAGACTGGAAATTGGTACTAGAACTGATACAATGAAGGCAAAACGAAGTAAACTTTTACTGTACAGTACACACACATACCATCATATCGGTGTGAGACTGGAACTTGGTACTAGAACTGATGCAATGAAGGCATAATTATGTGAACTTTTATTGTACAGTACACCCACAGCCCATCATATCGGTGTGAGACTGGAACTTGGTACTAGAACTGGTGAAATGAAGGCATGATTGAGTGAACGTTTATTGTACAGTACACCCACAGCCCATCATATCAGTGTGAGACTGGAACTTGGTACTAGAACTGGTGCAATGAAGACATGATTAAGTGAACTTTTATTGTACAGTACACCCACAGCCCATCATATCGGTGTGAGACTGGAACTTGGTACTAGAACTGATGCAATGAAGACATGATTAAGTGACCTTTTATTGTACAGTACACCCACAGCCCATCATATCGGTGTGAGACTGGAACTTGGTACTAGAACTGATGCAATGAAGGCATGATTGAGTGAACGTTTATTGTACAGTACACCCACAGCCCATCATATCGGTGTGACACTAGAACTTGGTACCAGAACTGGTGCAATGAAGGCATAATTAAGTGTACGTTTATTGTACAGTACACCCACAGCCCATCATGTCGGTGTGAGACTGGAACTTTGTACTAGAACTGGTGCAATGAAGACATAATTAAGTGTACGTTTATTGTACAGTACACTTTCGAGGATATAGTGTGAACCCATAAATTGGTACTTTGTACATGAACACTTACGGGGGTAGACCTGGGAAAGCCTAAAGATTTCATCTCGTTTAATTTTTTTTAAATAATTGCAGTATTTAAAGTATACATTTTCATTTAAACTGTAAGCAATTTTCAAGATTTTTTTCCGTTCCGATTTCTGCGTAGTGGTCATCAAAGATACCGTGTTTCCTCATATTATTTGGTCCGTTCAGGACTTATTTTTTGTGTTTAAAATAAGCTTTAATTAAAATTGTATTTCATAAAAGAATGTTTCATATGCAAAATTCTATAGTTTAAACAAGTGTGAAAGTACGAAAGCCGGATAGTGTCAATAGATTTTTTTTTTATTTTCTCAGTAAAAAAAAAATCTCACAAAAACAAAGTTATCTCGTTATTTCGAATTAAAAATTTTTTTTCTCAGAAAAACAAAACTTATCTCGTTATTACGCAATAATTATCTCGTTATTACGAATTAAAAATATTTTTCTCGGAAAAACCAAACTTATTGCGTTATAACGCGATAATTATCTCGTTTAAACGCAATAGTTATCTCGTTATAACGCAATAATTATCTCGTTATTTCGAACTAAAAATATTTTTCTCGGAAAAACAAAACTTATTGCGTTATAAAGCGATAATTAACTCGTTATTTCGCAATAGTTATCTCGTTTTTACGCAATAATTATCTCGTTATTTCGAATTATCAGAAAAACACACTTAAAGCTATATAACGCGATAACTCGTTTATATAAAAAAAATAAGGTACCACAGAGCCACGCACATTCATTTCGCGGTCCCTTCACATGTCCAGTGTGTTTCGGCAGTTTTTTGTAAATAGATAATACGGATGATATTCTTTTGAGATGCTTTTATTTTTGTGGTCTCAAGTCTGCCTCATCAGGGGTCCCTTGAAACAAAACAATAATTTGAATAATGTAGTCAAATAATTTTTATGCCTATCGAAAACAAGGGAAGTTTCATTAACAGGCTAACAATCTTTAATTATCCAAAAAACATT
>MJUU01065487.1:144419-156938 GCA_002080025.1 Modiolus philippinarum | reverse complement strand
AAAAAAAATGTCTTCATCTATATTGTTTGAGCTGGGACTAGTCCCAGTTTTGAGTAGCGATTTTTACTTTTAAATTACTGGTTTCCGAACTAAACGATTTTCTGATTTACTGAACCATTGTCACTGAATTATATCCAGGATATAGATCATTTGGAACATATTGGCCTTGAGAGCCCATTCTAATGGACAATAGAACATTCTTCGTCTACAGGACCTATATTACATGTTCCAAATGATTTTTTTTAAACCGGTGCACATCACTTTAAGGATAATATTCAAATCATAGACGAACGCCTCTTATAAATTATATTTACGACAACAATTAAATCCCATTTACGGCCTTTACTTTGTTTCCAATGATCTATCTGTTTACCAAAGTCCTTCAAATTGTACGGAAGTTGTGTAAGTGAACAAATAACCGTTGTTAGGTTTGTATCTGTTTGACAGTGTTTGATATAATAAAATGTCAATTTTATGGCCAATTCAAAGACTGTCACTTCGCAGAACTTATCCCCTACAAATATTCGAGTCCATCAACCGTGCATGCCGGGGACACTGATGGAGACTCAGTTAAAGCTAACATGATTCCTACTTCATTGGCACTGCGTAAAAATTTGCGGGGAACGAAAATTATTTTTAAAGTGGAAAACGGGATAATTATAGTCACGACAGAGATAAAGCCGAAAATCAATTTCATAATCAAAAATTGGAAAATTGGCTTGTCCTTGTCTTCTTATAAAATCAAGTATAGTTTCTTGATATTCAGGTTATTGGATGTGGTTTGTTTCCATTGACTTATTCACTTTTTTACCTTTTTGGGGGTCATTTAGGGCTTGCTATGGTGTGAGGTTCCTCATTGGTTGAAGACCGTACGGCGACCCCTAGATGCTTTGTTTGGGTCGTTTTAACCTGGAGATGGGATGTTGTCTCCTTGACATTTACCCCATTTCCTTTCTTTTTCATATTTATTGAGGAGAATTTTTTTACGTTAATAGAGATAAAAAATTTCGCCTGAAATTCTGAGAAAATTGTTACATTCTGGCGACTACTTTTTTGTTTGATAATGAAATTAGAATATTATATTATATATATTTTATGTTTATAAATCATCAGCAAATATTTAAACACTTATGCTCACTTATATTGGCTACTTAAGCTTTAAATAACAAAATTTCAAAGGAATGATTCAATCAAAATGTTATTAACTCTTCACAATTCTGATATACTTTTCCTTTCCTCCCATGATTAAATTTATACGTTCAAGTATCTCGGTGCTTGGGCCGATTGTTTGATTTTTTGTTGGTAACGTCTTTCTCCAACAAATTGTACTCTTAACATTCAGCGGTATAAATAACATTGCATGCATTTTTAAACACACAGAAACCTTTTCGATTGGTTTTTCTCCACTATTCTGATTGGGAATTGATTGTATCCTTTGATTAAGGTTAAAAACCACCAATTCACTTCTTTAACATTTTCAACTGAATTTCCCCATATTCAAATCTGTCTGAACAATTTATATTAAGGTAGATCGACACTAATACACGGCGCATTTGATTGGCGCATTTGCGAAACACGAGTCAGATGCGGAATCGACTTGATTTTCAAGCCGGAATATTCCTTATTTAGCCTTTTCATTGTGATATCATAATAGATCGACATACACTTTCCCGCGAATTAGCTCCCTTTTCCCGTAAATATTGTATATTTCGTTAACTATATAGAATATCTCTCTTGATCAATCGGTGACATATAGATTTTTTTCAGCTCAACATATAGCTGAAGTATATATCTCTGAAATATCAAAATTTAAAAAAAAAAATCATCTGATAATTTTTTCATATGAAAGCTAAATAATAAGCATGTTGTCACATTTTCCTATACATTCTTTGTAAATATTGCTGCAAAATACGGTATTTGACCTGATTTTCAAAGCCTGATAACAGGAAAAGATGATCGATGACATATCATTTTTATTTTATTTTTTGAACAAATATATCTCAAAATAAAAAAAAATCTGTCTGATATTTTTATAAGGATCGATCTACCTTAAGTTTAACTTGTATGAATAATATTTTCCGAAAGGTGCATATCTCGTCAACAACAACACACCGGGTATTCTAATACACGGAACCGGAGCTGGCACAACGAACGCGGCGCCGAAAAATAAACAATGATTAAGGTAGGTCGAGGGTAAATGCTATTTTCTCCGATAAAGAAAAGGCGATACTTATTATTTAAGGCATACGATCATTCCTCATATATTTATGCATTCACGGTAGAAAACGCGATGTAAACCAGTATATATTTATTAAATAAAACGAAAGTGAAGTTTGTACTTTTCAGATTCTTTTAGGTTTTGAATTTACCTGGGCATATATTTTGATGTTAGAAAAAGAATTCAAATAACAAAATGCACCTGACTCTTTGCAAATATGTCCTGCAACTTGTGTCAAAATCACGCACTAAGTCATTCACGCAGTGACGGGTACGATGGCAATATTCATGTATGGGGTATCAAAATTTGGCCACAACGAAACGCGGGCAAATGGCAAACGGAACGCGGGCTATAGACAAAAAATGGGCATCACGAACGCGGAGGTCTTAACATATATTAGAGATTACTAATAAGATTAAGTTTTACATTTTTATGTCCTAATGTAACGGAAATGGTCATATATAATATCTGAGTGTCTGTCTATTCGTCTAAAAAGTTTTTTAAACCTACATATTTTGAATGGTTAGTGACAAATCATTTCACAATTGTTTTCCATATAGCAATGCTTTTCATTGATAGGTACCATAATCAGAATATTTGATTTCATTTTACAACTAATAAAAATGTTTTCATATTTCACATGTTTCTTAGTGGTAAGATTGTAAAATATTTCAAAATCGTTGCCAAGCAAGCTGGGAACCTGGAATACCCCTTGATTTTATTTTAAACATCAAGCTAAGGGCCTGCAAAACACCTCAAGACTAAATTTAAACAACCCGGGCTTTGATCATTTGAATATTCGACCGTGTAAATATTTGATATGTGTATGGGATGTTCCAACTGGAGAAAAAAAGGATAAAATAAGATAAAAATGAAAAAAANAAAAAAAATTGTCCCTCTGAAGGCACTTTGTATGAATTTTTAGGTGGTCATGTTTTGACCATATTTTTGCATTCAACCTATGGGGAAATAGTTATTGGTTGTAGGGGTTTAAAATAGTAACCGTCAAAGGCCCATGTCTTATCAACTGGAACTGCCCTTAGCTAATTTCTGGAAAATAATTATTGCAACTTGGAATTTTCTTTACTATTTGGTCCTTGAAAATGACCAGAATATTCTTGAAAACTCCTGGAAAACCCTTGAATTTGGAGACATATACCACTCTACTAGTATATGCATTTTTGCAATATTTCACAGTCTCAAGGGGCTAAATCGTCTAAACCCGTTTGGAACTTCCAATGCTTTAAATTTTGTGTTCATATTTATTCAAAAAGCTCAAACGGTCCAACAAGGGTAACTTACGTGCAATTTTTTTAATATGAACTTGGCATGTGTTTTATGGTCCAGAATTTACATACAAATATTTACGCTTGCTAATAGTTGCAGGATGGAAGTCCTTTGTGGACGCAAAATACAGTCAGAAGGACACCCATACGTGATATTTTGTCTTTGCTGATTTCGCGGCATCAGTGTCATTGAGTGTTTCACATACTCATCGCGTTTTTAAATTACTGAAAGTCAGAAAATGTGTAATTTACGAAATACAGGACATACAACTGTAACAGTCAGCATGGAGTGATGGACACAACGAAAAGGATGCAAATGGATTATTAATACAATTAAGCTAGTGAGGATTACACATACAAATGCCGAAAATTACAGTTACAGGCCACAATCCACAAGGGAACACGAATGAAAGACAAACGTAAACAACTACTTGTGTATCGGAACTCGGGATAGCAGGACTTATACCAACTATATTAATGGTATATGAATGATTAGTTAGACTGGGCAATATTTCAGCTATATCAGGACGAGAACAAGTTAATCAATTAAAAAATATATAACAGTAAAAGGAGAAAAAAATAAAGATGGCAGGGACAACCGGGTCATAGAGTTTTGATTGCCACTGAAAAGGGAAGAAATGGGTAGGGGTAGGAAATTTAGCCTTCAATACGAGACCCAGTGACTCTGCTCTCCTTAAAAAAATATAGAAGGGCTTTATACTGCATGAAGCGTAGCGTTTCTCCACACAGTTTTGATACAATGGTTTGCCGTAAGGCTTTCCGTATTATGACCTGACTACCCCACAGCTCTGTAGCTTGCACCATTGAAAACCAATTCAGATGCCGGGATAATGGTATATGTATAATGTAACTGTTCATTTGTATAGAAATACAAACTATCGAATAAGTCATGAGAATGTTTTATTAAGGTTTTCAGTGTACTTTGGGTGTGACACAATGAGAAAATTTATCTCCCTTACTTTTTCCCTAGAATATAAATTATTAAATGATTTTTTATATATAAAATATCAATGGCTCATCAGATTTCTTTAAAAAATGTTGAAAGAGAACTGGAAAAAAAAAGGGAAACTGGGAATGTGTCAAAGAGACAACGACCCAAAGGGGAGTAATAACAACTCAAAGCGACCATAAGATGTTCAATGAACGATGAGGAACCCCACACCCAACGGCAGGTCGGAGTCGGCCCCTAAATAAAGAGTAATCAAGTTCAGCGAAATAAACACCAGCCTAGACGCCTAAAGACATAAAGTAAACTAAGAAAACAGACAAGGACAAGTATATTTGAAGTTTTTATTTTCTTCATGCAGATAACACTGTCTGAATGGCAAAAACAAAGGAAGATCCACTAACACAATTAAACTTTTTACTACTGAATGTTTCTGTTCCTCTGTTTCTGCTGATTATCCTCAGTGTTTATTTGCAAAATTTCCAAGAGGAATGGAGTTTAACTGCTTTTTCGATCTAGAGGGTGATTTAGCGCGCAAAAGTAATACGAATAAATTGCCGATTAATCCCTACCGGCGATAGCCGAAAGTTTTCGGCACTTTTTTCTAATCATTGATGTAATATTTTGTATGTGAGTGTAACATGTGAGTTACAGATTAAGTTCGAGTTTTTGTTCTGGTTCACTAATTTTTGACGGAGTTTTTGGCCATCAGTTTTCTCACTTTTTACTAAATCATTCTAGTTATTGATCTCACATTTGGTAAGTGAGTCTACCTTGGTTCTGGTCCATTGATTTTTCAACTTTGACTCGGAAAACTTATTTTACTATTTTTGCTGGTGTGAGAACGCCTTGTTCTACCGATAGGGGACTTGGTATTGCCTTGCAATACGACCCATGTTTGCTATCTTCTATATTTGTCTTGAATTTAAAAAATTGCATAAACCAATATTTTTTACCTTAGTTTTCTTTAGTTGGTCCAGGCGCGGATCCAGGGAATTCAAAAAGGGGTGGTTTCGATTCAAAAGTGAATGAAAATTTCGCTGAGCGGAGCAAGGCGCGAAAATTTTTGGAGTATTTCTTAGTAAAACATCAGGATATTCATTGAAAAATACGTGATTGTCAGAAAAAGGGGGGGGGGTTCAAACACCCGGAACCCCCCTTGGATCCGCCAATGTTGGTCTCACTACTTTAGGTTGGTAATCTTTTCATATTTACGTTGGTTGGTTTTGTTATTTTTTAGGGTTTAAAAGGATATGGGTATGGCCGGCAAATAGAGGTTGGAGATGGGGTAACAAATATTGTTCTAAAACATTCGATGGAAAATATTTTGTTACATTTCATTTTGTCATGCAGTTTGATATTTATGTGGCGAATCGTCCAAATCATTAGCGCTCATTTGAAAATAAACCAGGTTGGTACTGAAATAACTAAACCTGTTGCGCTGTCACGGAATAGAAGTGCTGTAAGTATAGCTTACATGTAGAACGTTTTGTCTAGTGTACAAGCTCATTTTATTCAATTTTAGATAAGCATGTACTAAACATATCAAAGTCTGGAAACATTCAACAAGTGTTTAAAATTAGCTGATATTGCATGACAAGCGCTTTCGTGAAATACCAACAGTCATCCCATTACAAAATAACGAAAAATAAACGACAAATACTGATTTTATATGACTGTCATAATGCTATTTTTACCCGCGTTCATTGTGCCTAATGCCCGCGTTCGGTTTGTCCGTTTTTGATATTTGCCCGCGTTTCGTTGTGTCCATATTTTGACACCCCATACATGAATATTGCCATCGTACCCGTCATTGCGTGAATGACTTAGTGTGTGCTTTTGACACAAGTTGCAGGACATATTTGCAAAGAGTCAGGTGCATTTTGTTATTTGAATTCTTTTTCTAACATCAAAATATATGTCCAGGTAAGTTCAAAACCTGAAACAATCTGAAAAGTACACACTTCATTTTCGTTTTATTAAATAAATATATACTGTTTTACATCGCGTTTTCTACCGTGAATGCATTTCGTATGCCTTAAATAATAAGTATCGCCTTTTCTTTATCGGAGAAAATAGCATTTTCCCTCGACCCACCTTAATCATTGTTTATTTTTCGGCGCCGCGTTCGTTGTGCCAGCTCCGGTTCCGTGTATTAGAATACCCGGTGTGTTTAAAGCCTTCCAAGAGAGTTTCGAAGAATCCATAAATATAAACGATTACGACCAAAACATTACGCATTCATAATATGACAAGTATTCAAAGGATCATTCTAGTCAATTAATTGGTCTCAAAATAAGCCTGATACATCAATGTTCAATTATGTCATTCCGACATTTATTCTTAAAGATGCAAGAATTCAAAGTTTATTTAGATTCTAAAAGAGCTATATTCCTATATGTTCTAAGCTCTGATTGGTTGAATTGGTGGTTTTACACCTTAAGGTGTTTAACGCCTGCACAAAACATTGGGACTCACCAAGGCAGATTGTAATCGGTAGGTCCGGGGAAAATCAGCCTTGCTTTGCACCCACCCGCAGACCAATCAAACTGAACTTTTTGCACGGATTCCTCTTCGTACTGAGCTTTTCATCTATAAATCTGTCTCAAAAGTCAACAAAAATAGAAAATATATGCGTCCATTCCCGTCAAACCACAATTGAAAATAGCAGTGCTGGCAAAAAGGCTTTTATATATGTTGAACCATTTAATATAATTGTTTGATTGTCATATTTGGACAGGTGGGACTAAAAGTAACTTGTAACAGTTTAAAAACCGTTTTCTTTTTCAACAGGCAAAACATGTCAGGAAAAGCTTAGATACAAATCGTAAATTTCATACTTGCATGGTGCTTAACAATTGTCGTAAATCGTTCTTACCAAATCAATGTAAACATCTTCGGAGAGTTTTAATGTACTTGTCAGACTTCCGTGTTTTGTCACGTTTGAACAGAAACAAGTTACAAACAATGAACACATTGATAGCTGAAAAAAAAACCGGTGGTGGTGTGGTGGATGAGGAGGGGGTGAAGATTGAGGGGTTGGAAGGGTGATTGGGTATTGATCCCCAAGAAGACCGAGTTTATAATCCCAGGAAAATTCATGAAATTTGATGCGCTATATAGAAAGAATTTACCCCTAGAAATAATCTTCTGGACATTAACTCCTAGGAAGAAACCAATGTACACTTGAAGATGAAAATCCACATATATATAACGCTAACCCTATATATATATATATATAACGTCTGAAAACAGCGACAAATTTGGAAATCTTATTTAATCCTCGGGATAAGCATGTGAATATGCTATACAGGTCTTGAAAAATAAATTATATGCGTCTGAAGTCAAAGACCAACTTAGTTAAAGTCTTGGGAGAACATCTTTCCACTGTGGAATTTGACCACTACAGTTTGAGTGGCACGCAACACTTCATTTGAATCACTGTTGCATATAAGGCCCCATTTCGATGAATTTAGATCTCGTCAGTGCAACTCGGATCTAAAAATCGGAAAACCGCTGCCGCGAAATATTACTTCCTCGGAAAGGTGTACAAGACTGGAGATTGGCTGGTAAATTTCCTCTCCCTCCCCATTTAGCCCCGTGATTGATGGATCTCGCTGGAGCAGACGGGAGGGAAAAATATATATATATATATAATTATTATATAAATATATATATAATTTTTTTACCATTTTGAACCTATAAGAAAACACCTTACACTGCTTTCAAATATTAAACGATAAATTCAATGTGTTTGAAGATGTATAGTTTTTTTTCGATTTCTTAACTACCAAGGCCCAACTTATAACGAGTAAGCTTAGTCGTTATAACGACATACCAAGTCGACTTAAAATCAAACACCACTAAGTCGTTTATAACGACTTGAAATAAAACTCAAACGGACAATAATGGGCTGAAAACAAAACTAAAACTAACACAACTTGGCTTCCGTATTTATCAATGTTCAAATCGGCCAAATATCTTAAATCTATTTTGTACTCAAGTAAGTCACATGGCGTCACATGGTGCATGTTAATTTATGTTAAAATTGGTAAATTCAAATTAATAATAGTATAATATTTATTTTCAAATTTACGCCCATAGGGGCCAAGCAAATACAATTACAGAACACACAAGACATACAAACATATGTTTATACAACAACAAATGACATGTAAATACAGATATATTGAGGCAACGTGGACTTTACTTTCGCTAGTCTGTACTTTGCTTTAAAAAGTCTGCTACTGCTGATAAAAGTTGAAAATGTGGATTTAAAATTTGTTTTAATTTATTGAGTGGCCGATCTTGAGTAAAATCTAGATACATAATATATTGATGAAAATAAGTCAATTCTAGTAAACAGTTTGTTTCTGCATGGGTATACGTCGGAATTCGTTAATCGATGGACCTTGTTCTATTATTTTACACCTTCAAATATACAAGAGTTGACATCACGGAAATCCCCGTATTCGAGTATAGGTCAATGCGCATGATCTGTGTGTGTATGTGTCTTCTGTGTCCCTTTTTCCTTTCTTGATGTATTGGTATCTTTGTGTTTGTGATGTTGCCATTGTGTTTGTGATGTTGCCATTGTGTTTCTGGTAGTGTCATTGTTTTTGTGATGTTGCAATTGTGTTTCTGATGTTGCCATTGTGTTTGTGATGTTGCCATTGTGTTTGTGATGTTGCCATTGTGTTTCTAATGTTGCCATTGTGTTTCTGATGTTGCAATTGTGTTTCTGATGTTGTAATTGTGTTTCTGATGTTGTCATTGTGTTTCTGGTGTTGCCATTGTGTTTCTGATGTTGCCATTGTGTTTCTGGTGTTGCCATTGTGTTTCTGATGTTGCCATTGTATTTCTGATGTTGCCATTGTGTATTTGATGTTGTCATTGTGCTTTTGATGTTGGCATTGTGTTTCTGGTGTTGCCATTGTGTTTCTGATGATGCCATTGTGTTTCTGATGTTGCCATTGTGTTTCTGGTGTTTCCATTGTGTTTCTTATGTTGCCATTGTGTTTCTTGTGTTGTCATTGTGTTTCTGATGTTTGCATTATGTTTCTGATGTTGTCCTTGTGTTTGTGATGTTGCCATTGTGTTTGTGATGTTGCCATTGTGTTTCTGATAATGTCATTTTGTTTCTGATGTTGCCATTGTGTTTCTTATGTTGCCATTGTGTTTCTAGTGGTGCCATTGTGTTTCTGATGTTGCCATTGTGTTTCTGATGTTGCCATTGGGTTTCTGATGTTGTTCGTCTGTTTCTGATGTTGCCATTGTGTTTCTGATGGTCCTTCTGTTTCTGATGTCGCCATTGTGTTACTAATGTTGCAATTGTGTTACTAATGTTGCCATAGTGTTTCTGATGTTGCCATTGTATTTCTTATGTTGCCATTGTGTTTTTGATGTTGCCATTGTGTTTCTGATGTTGCCATTGTGTTTCTAATATTGCCATTGTGTTTCTGGTGGTGCCATTGTGTTTCTGATGTTGCCATTGTGTTTCTGTTGTTGCCATTGGGTTTCTGATGTTGTTCTTCTGTTTCTGATGTTGCCATTGTGTTTCTGATGGTCCTTCTGTTTCTGATGTCGCCATTGTGTTTCTGATGTTGTCATTGTGTTTCTGATGTTGTCATTGTGTTTCTGGTGTTGCCATTGTGTTTCTGATGTTGGCATTGTGTTTCTGATGTTGCCATTGTGTTTCTGATGTTGCCATTGTGTTTCTGATGATGCCATTGTGTTTCTGATGTTGTCATTGTGTTTCTGATGTTGTCATTGTGTTTCTGGTGTTGCCATTGTGTTTCTGGTGTTGTCATTGTGTTTCTGATGTTGGCATAGTGTTTGTGATGTTGCCATTGTGTTTGTGATGTTGCCATTGTGTTTCAGATGTTTCCATTGTTTTTCTGATGTTGTCCTTGTGTTTGTGATGTTGCCATTGTGTTTGTGATGTTTCCATTGTGTTTCTGATGTTACCATTGCTGATGTTGCCATTGTGTTTCTGGTGTTGCCATTGTGTTTCTGATGTTGCCATTGTCTTTTGGAATTTCGTTTTTTAGATTGACAATTCTCACTTACTTTAAATTGGACATACATATTAAGGAAAACTACAATTAATTCCCGCGGAAACTAAACAACACTATTGTATCTACTTATTTTTGTATTTATGATGTGATTGTTGTGTGGTTTTATTTTGATTGTGCGTGGTAGTATGAATTATCGAAAATATTCATAACAAAATAAAAATAGTCAGTTTGATGTCAATCTCTAAAAAGTTTATTTACATTCATCTTTTACAATTTATCTGTACCCTTCAAAAAACATTCAACAGAGACTTGATACGTGATTTTGGCGGAAAAAAATCCCGTATGTTTATTTCTTTTTGAATGGATAATAACTGACAGACAGATAAACACACTGGAGACCCCAATTACCATCATGGTACACTTGATTAATTAATATCAAAATATTTTTAGTACCAATCGCACAGTGAAATCTATATTCATGAATTGAAATTAATATATATATTAATAATAAATTTCTTATCTGACACTCGCCTTTGTTAGGGGCTTTAAAATGATTCTGTTAACAAATGTATTTATTTTGGATACAGAATTTACGGCTCATTTTTTATTTTTTTTTAGCTTTTTCTTGCAAATGTTAGAACTGATGCCGGTTTTATTATAAGTACTTCATTACACTTTATAGTTCCATACTTGAACGGTCTGGATCCCCTCCGAAAGCCTCCTTTTCCGAAAAAGTAATGAAAGTTTATTTTGATATGTCACGAATGCCTTTGCGGATTTTCATGGCCGTCGTAGTTATAAATATTTGTATAAAATTTTAACTCAACCGACACACTTTTAAGTGTAAGCTATACAAACAAAAAATTACAGTACACAGAGATTTTTATCTTATTATATTGAGAAAAGGAAACGAACGTTACCACAGAAATGTTTTATGTGTCTCATCCCCGATGTGTGTGTGTGTGTAAAGGGGGGGGGGGGTTGTCCTAGTCCTATTGTCATCAATTTTTGTACATGTACCATTTTCCGTTGTCCCCTTGGAAAAGGGAATCTGTTCGATACTGAGGATATCAACCTGTCAATAAGGGTACTGAGGATATAAACCTGTCTATAAGGGTACTGAGGATATAAACCTATCAATAATGGTACTGAGGATATAAACCTGTCTATATGGGTACTGAGGATATAAACCTGTCTATATGGGTACTGAGGATATAAACCTGTCTATAATGGTACTGAGAATATAAACCTGTCTATAAGGGTACTGAGGATATAAACCTGTCTATAATGGAACTGAGGATGTAAACCTGTATATAATGGTACTGAGGAAATAAACCTGTCTATAAGGCTACTGAGGATTTAAACCTGTCTATAATGATACTAAGGATATAAACCTGTCAATAAGGGTACTGAGGATATAAACTTGTCAATAAGGGTACTGAGGATATAAACCTGTCTATAAAGGTACTGAGAATATAAACCTGTCAATAACGGTACTAAGGATATAAACCTGTCTATAAGGGTACTGAGGATATAAACCTGTCTATAATGATACTGAGGATATAAACCTGTCAATAAGGGTACTTAGGATATAAACCTGTCAATAAGGGTACTGAGGATATAAGCCTGTCTATAAGGGTACTGAGGATAAAAACCTATCTATAAGGGTACTGAGGATATAAACCTGTCAATAAGGGTACTGAGGATATAAACCTGTCAATAAGGGTACTGAGGATATAAACCTGTCTATAAGGTTACTGAGGATATAAACCTGTCAATAAAGGTACTGAGGATATACACCTGTCAATAAGGGTACTGAGGATATAAACTTGCAATAAGGGTACTGAGGATATAAACCTGTCAATAAGGGTACTCAGGATATAAACCTGTATATAATGGTACTGAGGATATAAACCTATCAATAAGGGTACTGAGGACATAAACCTGTCTATAAGGGTACTGAGGATATAAACCTGTCTATAAGGGTACTGAGGATATAAACCTGTCAATAACGGTTCTGAGGATATAAAC
>MJUU01065487.1:126884-141174 GCA_002080025.1 Modiolus philippinarum | reverse complement strand
GTATACCCAAAAGCATGGTCAGATGGTTTCATTTCCCCTATCTACAAAGCCGATGACCCCAATGATCCATCAAATTATAGGGGTTTAACAATGACTAGTTGTGTTGGCAAATTATTTAATAATATTCTTAATAATAGATTGGATTGTTTTTTGACAAAACATAAGTTGATTCATGAAACGCAAATTGGATTTACAAAAAATGCACGTCCTGCTGACCATGTATTTATTTTGAAGACACTGATTGATAAATATTGTAATTTAAGTAAAGGTAGATTATTTATGTGTTTTGTGGATTTTCGCAAAGCATTTGATAGTGTTATACATTCTGGGATGAAAATCAAATTGCTTAATATGAATGTTGGTACTCTTTTTTATAATATTATAGTTGATATGTACAGACAATCCACAGCAAGTATAAAGGTAGGAGATCTTCTCACAGACTCAATTAATATTAATCTTGGAGTACGACAAGGGGACAACTTAAGCCCCTCTTTGTTTAAAATTTTTATTAATGACTTTCCGTATTGTCTTGTTGAATGTAATGATACTGTTTCATTAAATTCTAAATATTTAAACTGCTTAATGTATGCTGATGACCTTGTCTTAATGTCTACATCAGCTGAAGGTCTTCAACAAAGAATAAACAAACTTGAAAAATATTGCGCTGATTGGTGCTTGAAAATCAACATTAAGAAAACCAAAATAGTCACATTCAACAAGGCTGGAAGGAAAATTGATTTCAAATTTACAGTTCAAGACAAAATAATTGATTGTGTATCATCTTACAAGTATTTAGGTACTCTCTTTTCTGCTTCAGGAAGTTTTAATGTTTCAAAAAATGAATTATACAATAAAGCACTAAAAGCATTTTATAAATTAAAAAATGATCTGCTGGGTGTAGGGCCCTCAGTTAAAACATGTATGCATCTTTTTGATCATACAATTAAGCCAATATTATTGTATAACTCTGAAGTTTGGGGAAGTTATAATGTTTCATTGAAAAAGTTACAGAATAACCAATTTGATCCAGACACATTTTTTAAAAGTCTTCAATGTGAGAAACTCCACCTGAAATTTTCTAAATGGGTACTAGGTGTACACAAAAAAAGTATGAATTTCTCAGTTTTATCAGAATTAGGTAGATTTCCACTGCATTTTGATATTTTAAAATCTTTAATTAATTATTGGTTTCGATTAGAAAATCTTGAAGAATTTCCACTGTTGAAAGATGCATATAATTGTAGTCAATTAATCCATAATGACAACAAATTATCATGGTATTCTATGGTAACAAAAATATTAGACTATTTGAAGATAAACAAAAACAGTAAAGATTTTGGAAAATATAAATTCAAAAATTATTTTAAAACAAATATTAAAGATAAATACACAAGTATGTGGTATGCATCTAAATTAAATCTTCAAGATGGAAAGTTACGAACATATTTTAAACTTAAACAACATCTTGGTTTTGAAAATTATTTATCTGAAATAAAGAACTTTGAATACAGAAGATCAATATGTAAACTACGTATTTCTTCACATAAATTAATGATTGAAGTAGGTCGCTATTCTAAAATTGAAAAAAATGAACGCTTTTGTAACAAATGCAACTCTGGTGAAATAGAAGATGAAGTCCATTTTTTAATAAATTGTAATAAATTTCACCATGATAGAAAAATATTATTTGATTTTATAGGAAGCGAAGTTCTTAACTTCAATCAACTTGACAAAGAACAAAAGTTTATTTATTTACTTATATCTGAAAATCAAAAAATACTTAATGCAGTTGGAAAATTTATCAATAATAATTTATAGTGTAATATTTGACACATTTTGATACATAATGTCATATATTATTATTTGTGCTATCCATTGCTATCCAATCAATGTTTCTTTTTCTTTATATGTAAAACTCATGTAGCCCCCTGTGGGCCATTAATTTGATAAATAAAATATGTTCTATGTTCTATTACTTATTCTGAAAAAAACTTGAAAATTTTAAATTAAATCTATTTTTTTTTCCATGGCTACTGTATATTATAATTATAATTATTTTGAAATTTGTAGATTCTTCAGAGATACTTATATGTTGTTATTAATATCATTAAATAAATATAAATATAAATAAAAAATATTGTAATAGAGCAGAGTGGCAAATTGTAATAGTAATACACATTGGCAAATGATTACAGTAGAATATTGTAAAATTATTATAGCAATACACAGTTGCAAGTGATTACAGAAGAACAGAGTGTGAAATTGTTATAGTGGGGCCATTTTGAAAATATGCTCAAATCCTGTCGAAAATCGTGTAAGGTGGTCTCTGGCAAGTGCATTTCCTAGGAATAAAATTAATAAATGCCACACTTGTATGTTTTCTGACATATTATCAGTCGAACATGCCTGAAAATAGCCTTTTGTGTTCATTTTAGCCGTTTTATAGTGTTTGGACAAACGGTAATACTCGAAGAACACCGAGAAGCAAAACGATTTTTTTGTTGGGAGCGTATAAACATTTTCCCTTCCATAATTTGCTTCTGGTGGTTCTATGAAACGCATTTTAACAAAAACCTTCAAAAATTGTCAAAATCCGCCAAAATTGCATTCAAATGGCAAGTTCAGTTGCTGAAATTTTTATGTAAAGTATGAAAATGCATTTGAATTGATTTTATTATAATAATGTATATAACAGATAACCTGTTTAAATCTTTTTCGAGAAGATTTAATGCACTCGCAAATTTGGTTGGTGAATGAAATAAATTCACAGGAAAGTGGGCCTACCTCTTTCTTCCTCTCATCTTACTAAGCATTTATGAAATATGAACAAATTCTGCAAAGCAGTTCTGGAGATACTGAGTCCACAATTTTAACGTAAAATGGCGGCTATCTTGGAAATGTCAACCATTTTGAAAATTTGAAACATGCAGCATATAATTTCAGATAGTGGTCCAACTTTGTGCAAAGTTTAAAATTCTTTTATTTAGCCATCCAAATAATCGCTCGGCCAAAAAAAAAAAAGAATAATCAGAAGAATGTTAGAATAACAACTATACATATGTGATGTTTTATATTTTTGTGTTTCCGATGTTGCCATTGTTTTTTGTGTCTTTTTAAGACTGACGGTTCGGTTCTCACTTTCTATAAGAGGGGAGTAGCCGCATGCAGCAAACTCTACATTTGAAGTATTTTTGCAGAATGGAATATAACTATTTCTAGTTCTCTGGTTTTCCATAGATGTGACTATGTTACCCTTTGTTTTGAATTTATGTTCAGACGCGTAAATAACATTTAATTTGTATAAGTTTTGACGTTGGATATCTTACTTAGACCAAGGCCATTACCTCGCCGTTGTTCTATATCAAACTGTGATATCTATCACCATGCTAGTTTAGGTTTTAACCGTCAACCTGGAAGAAAAGTTAAAAAAATCATAATTAATTAACGTTTTCAATTATTAAATGTAAAAATTTAGGACACTTTCAATATAATCACTCGGTGGGGCATAAGTTTATTCGGTGCACTATTTTGTAATTCTTGTAGTGTAAATTTCAAAGTCAATTTCATCTAAAATAGCATTAAATTTGTATGAAACGATGCATTTCAATTTAAACAAATTGAAAGATTAAAAGATGAAATAACTAACCCAATTTTAAATCGGTAAAAGAGTTAGTAATTTTTTAAACTGGAAGATTTTGTTATGCAAACTTACAAAGTTTCATATTTTTAGTTTATGTGTGCATGTTTATTGCTGCAATTTTCCTGTGAATAAAGCACAAACTGACATTGATGTAGAGCTAGTGGTCCAAGAAGATTACACATTTTAACATAGCAACAACTAGAAACTTTTTTTCCGGTGTGGCCTTTGTCCTTGGATTATTGGTTTTTGGACTGACGGTTTGGTTCTCACTTACTTCAAAAAACAAACAACACAAGCACATACACATGACAACAAACAAACAACACAGGCACATACACACTAACAAACAACACAAGCACGTATATACACCAACAAACAACACAAGCACACATACACACACCAACAAACAACGCAAGCATATACACACACCAACAAACAACACAAGCACACCACACACCAACAAACAACACAAGCAAACATACACACACTAACAAACAACACAAGCACATACACACACCAACAAACAACACAAGCAAACATACACACACTAACAAACCACAAGCACATACACGCACCAACAAACAACACAAGCACACCACACACCAACAAACAACACAAGCAAACATACACATACTAACAAACCACAAGCACATACACACACCAACAAACAACACAAGCACACCACACACCAACAAACAACACAAGCAAACATACACACACTAACAAACCACAAGCACATACACACACCAACAAACAAAACAAGCACATACACACACCAACAAACAACACAAGCAAACATACACACACTAACAAACCACAAGCACATACACACACCAACAAACAAAACAAGCACACCACACACCATCAAACAACACAAGCACATACACACACCAACAAACAACACATACATACACCAACCAAATACAAAAGCACACATACACACACCAACAAACGACACATACATACACACACCCTCAAACAACACAAGCACATATACACGCCAACAAACAACACAAGCACATACAGACACACCAACAAACAACACAAGCACATACACCAACAAACAACAAATGCACATACACACACCGACAAACAACACAAGCACATACACACACCAACAAAAAACAAATGCACATACACACACCAACAAACAACATAAGCACATACACACACATCAACAAACTACACAAGCACATATACACACCAACAAACAACACAAGCATATACACACACCAACAAACAATTCCAATTCATGATGGTGTCAGTTTCATTGGAAGCGAGTGAAAGTAGACCAAAAAATAGTAACAACTTATGCTTTGATTTATTTAATCGTTTTGATTGGCTGCAAACCGTCACAGTTTTCAGATTTAAAGGTTTGTAAAATTGTTGACAAAATTTTTGTTTATAATGTTTATTAAGAAATGCATGATTATACACCCAAGGGTTGAAAGCATATACACAAACATATAAAATACAATATAAAATTTATACAAGAATCAAGTCCCATTTTTTTTGGTAAAAATGCTCTCATTGTCGTTCTACACAAGATTGGATCGATTCAAGTACTCGACTGACTTTCAGACATTCAAAATTGTGCTCATATTTAGCTCATAAAATGAAATTGAGACTTCTTGCACAAGAAAAAAATGAACAAACAAAATGAATATCTGAATCATTTCTACCATATGAATCACCTTCTTTTACCGTGTTTACAAATCATTTCTTTTACAACCCAAATCTTTTACCATGCACTTGAATCGTGAACAATATTTACCATGTTAATCTTCTTTCTATGTAAAACATCTTTACTTTGTGAAACATTGGATGGCTATTCGTACTTACCACGTCCCGTTTTTATGAAAAAAAGGGAGGGGTAATTTTTTTCATTTTTTCTTAATAAGTCTACTACTATTCCTTATGTGATTAAAATAAACAATTATAGCATGCTGTCTACCGTAGACAAGACATTAATCTGTCCAATAAGTCCAAGTCTGTCCACTATTCATAGACAAGACATTAATATGTCCAATAAGTCCAAGTCTGTCCACGATTTTTATCTACAACTCAACGAGATAAATCCGGTAGTAAGCAAACCTTTGTCATTTTCTGATCTGTTGGTCAATATTTGGCGAAAATGATTTTTAAAGTTGTTAAAATAAGAATCACAAATATTGAAACATTCAAACGAAATTACGAATAAATTACAATATTTATTTATGGCCATCATGTCATTAAATGCTGGATGTGTTTTTGTAATCAGCTCATGTATACTCAAATGACCGTATTGTATACAAATTTAAAATCTATTGACCTGTTGACATATCTTCCAGACCCATAAATAAATATCACTGTCGATTATAAATCACCTTTCATTATAGTACCTTTCTGATAAATCTACTGTATCAAAAATCGTCCATTGTAGCGATTAAGTGTGTTTTCTTAACGTCGTTCTGATAATAAGGAATTTTACTGGTTTGGACGTAATGGGCAAACATACCTCTGATTGTATACCTAGAGTCAACAAACATTCGGTTATTATCTGTATTTTAGCCATCTATTCAAGAGGTGAAGTGTTAAATTGCCCTTAAGAGCTGCTGATCTTAAAAGATCAACTACTAATTTAATGGCTTTATCGGAACATTAGATGTAATCCGTAATATCTTCAATCCTACATTGCCTCCGAGCATTATAATTATTTTACAAAAATGCGATTCCATCGACATGTAATCGCAGGCAGGGGAGTATGTGGATGCGTATGAAGATGTGATTAAGCTAACTTTTGTTTAAGGCTTCCAAATTCCGTTTTGTGATTGAGTTCATATCTATAGGAACGAAAATTTGCAATCTGTCTGAAACAATTAATCGTGTTTTTTTCGTACACTACATGACACAGTACCCAAAAACACTACATGACACAGTACCCAAATTGCTGCTCTGTATTTGTTTTTTGTTTTTTCTTTTTTTTTTGGACCCAATCAAAATTGGAAACATTTGCATTCTCAAATTCGAAAAGGTCATCTTCTTTATATATTTACAAACAAAATGCAAAGTATTCACTTTCTATTTGCGGTATTTTGTGGTTATTTTGTCCCATGTATACATTTACGCAAAATTCATTTATTTGTTTATTTGACTAAACATAGTTAAATAGTCCTGAATGTTCAGCATAAAAACGTATGTTTTTTTCTAACTTAATTTAGAAGCGGATATGACGTCACAAATTTTGAATTTGGGATGACAGAATAGATATTCTCTAATTTCTGTCATGTTTTCACGTTTCATGAACAGTGAGAGAAATCGTTTCTCCTCTCTACAGAGAATGTTGTTCTTGGAAATTGATTTCCTAAAATTCAATTGTATGACGTCAAATATGTTGGCCGTTTTCCGACTTTACCGTTGTGACGCCGTGAAAAATAGATCATGCTTTATGACGTCACGCTCAAAGAACACATTTATTTCAGATCGTCAGAAAAAAGGGGGAGGCGTCTTTTTTTTTTATCAAAAATCTCCTTTAAATCATTAGAGAAATAAAACCCACAACCGTATCTTGTGCGAAACGACATTTCTACACTCTCGATAGTTAAATTTTCAAATATTTTAAACGCTCGGCCAGCCTCGAGTTAAAAAATTGTAAATTTGACAATCTCTAGTGTAGAAATGTTTCTCACTCGATGCAGTTGTGGATTCTATATTTCAACAAACCATGAGGGTTTACTGACACTGTGACCTTTCTAAAAAGGGTCATTTCGATGTTAATGGAATTTAGTGCGTGTTGTCAGTTTCGAGTGGTAAGTATTATCACTTCATATCGTCATTTACACTTGATGATTTGGGTCTTGACTTGAAGAAGTGAGTTGTTTCTTTGTTTGTATTACGGTGTCAAAATAAAGGATAATATGTGAAAACCGTGTTTGTGTGTTTTTTTTTCAAAGTAATCGTTCTATTTCTTAACCTGATTCTACAAAATGTTCTCCTAAAGTTGCGTGCATGTTGATCCAAATAAAGAGCGACAGAGCGTGGCAACTGAAATGTTTACTCATTAATATAAGACAGTATTGTACAGGTACAGAATATCGTTCGAACCCCCAAATCGTAATATCATTTATAACATAAAAAATGGAGGATTGGAGTGTTTGTATTGTCAGAAGAAAGTGTGAAAAATTGTAGGACAGTCTTGTCACCCCTTTTTTAACAGCTTTTGAAATCGAGAAAACCGACCATCAAGCTACAATCCAGAAGGCGTAAACATGTTATTTAAGAAAGATATTGTTTTCATGAACAAAACTATTTGTAATCGAAGTTTTACATGTATATTTGCCCACAAGAGTAAGCAGGTCGAGGAGAGAGGTAGTTGTGGAGGTTGGTGAAAGTATTGGTTGTCATGCAAATCAGAATTTTTTTCTCCGCAGTGTGATCATCTTTCTCTAATAATTTAAGACAATGGCTCAAAATGGTGACCAGCGCAAAAGGTCCGTAACGACTAGCCACCGTGGAAGAGAAGATCTTCGAATGCTTTCGCGTAGAACTACTGATAAATTATGTTCCCCGGTGGAGTCCATCTTTGATGCGAAGCTGACTTGCCGGAAATTTTTTTTTCAAAGGGGACCAACTGAGGTTCTTTGGGGTTCCGATTAGCCATGTACTTAAGCATTTTCCCAGCTTGCGGTAATCTTGGATGCCATGCGGTCTTGCACATTTTTATGGGGACAACTAAAAACCATTCTGACCAAGTTTGGTTGTAATTGTTCAAGTACTTTCAAAGAAGATCTTTGATTTTTTTCCCATAGGGTCTAATGTTAAACTATTAGTTCCCCGCTGGTGGCAATCTTAGATGAGGTTAGACTTGCCGCACATATTCTAAGAGGGGACATCAAAGGACTATTTTAGCAAAGTTTTGTTTAAATTTGTTTTGAGGCTTTGGAGGAGAGGATCTCTTGAGGCTTTTCCATAGGTTCAAATGTAAAACTATTTGCCCTAGAGGCGGCCAACTTGGATGCAATTCAGACTTGCTTGACACATTTTTGAAGAAGATATACTAAGCACCATTGTGAAAGTATTACTAGTATTCAAATTTAACTAGTTCTATCATAGACAAGTGTCTTTGAGTATATTTTCCTAAAGGGTCGATTGTTAAAGCAAGTTCCCCGCTGGTGGCCATCTTGGGTGAAGTGCAGACTTGCCGGACGTATTTCTAAAAGGGACCACCAAAGGACTATTCTGATAAATTTTTGTTTAAAGTGGCTTTGATGCTTCAGAAGACATCTTTGAATGCTTCCCAAAAGGGCCAAATGCTAAACTATGTTACCTGCTAGCGGCCATCTTTAAATCGATGCAAACTTGTCGCATAGAGGAGAAGATAGGGACCAAACGATTTCAGAGTAGATTATCTTTGAATGAAGAGTTTACACAGGACGACGGACGATGGGCCGCAAGTGATTGCAAAAGCTCAATCTGGTTATAACCATGTGAGCTAAAAACCATTTTAAAACTTAAAGCGTTATGCCCTTGCTTATTTAGTCTAAATAAAAAGCCGTTTAAGTTGTTTCTTGAGCAGCTGTTTCTTGTTTAGATGTTGGTCTTACGTTTGTTTTTATCTGTGATGAATTTACATGACTATATTTGTTGAATATGTCATCTACAACACTTATATTAACAACACTTATGTTTGTTTCACCATTAGGTGCGTGCTTCTTTGCTGACTAGGGTCGGGAAATAACACGGACTCGGGGCTCCAACACGAGGGCTCCGGGCTCCCTGTGAAGCCCTGTTTTAGGAATTGAACAGTGAGTTCTAGATGAAGAACAATGATTTGTTGTGTATAATTCTATTTTGAATTAGACATTTCTCCCATATGACCATGTTTTGTATATCAGAGTGTTATATTTATTTTTGTCTTCGTCGGTTATGTTTGTGATGCTGATTTGCTCTTGGAATTGTCTGTATACTGTGGAATTGTCTACAGGTATACTGTAGAATTGTCTGTATATTGAGAGGTAAATACATGGTCTGAAATTTTTAACCTGACACTGTCCCGAGACATGTACCATGTATTTTAATTTGTGTTGTCTAAGGGTTAGAAATAACATTTACCAATCACCCATACACTATATCTGACACCAACCTATTTATGTTGGCTGTGCAGCTGTTGCCACAAGTGTGGCAGATCATGCTTACCCTTCCAGAGCACCCGATGATATGTACAGTTTTTGTGGGGTTCACATTACTAGTACTTTAGTTCTGTAGTGTTCAGTTAAGTTTTGTCCTTGTCATGTTGTCTCAATTCGTGTTACATCTGTATTATACTGTTTTATTCTTATTTTAAGGAGGTTAAGGGACATAACTCTTAAAAATAACTTGTATGTTTGCTTTAATCATTTTCGTAAATACATTTTAATCATCTCAGTTACATAGGTGAATATTTTTTTTTTCACATCAATGCTTAAAAATCACCCTAGAGACTGACTGTTTCACGCCTTAAGTACTGAATTAACGATTTATCTCCCTTAACACAGGTCTACTACCTCAATTCTAAATGTTTCACTTTTCTGTCTTTTTTTTTTGCTTTGTTGTCATTTTCAGCAAGACAACAAATCTCAACTCCGAATGATTAAAATTGATGTAATCATTCATAATGCATATCAACATGATCGACGAGATAGGCATGTTCGTTGTATAGGCAACCAGAAATATTTCCGGTACTTTTTTTCTGGTTCACCTGACGTTACGGGAAAACCAGTGAGTAAAATTAATAAAATAGTAATGGTGCATAACATGATACCCCGCCACGTTTAACAAAATTTCAAAGTTAAAAGGGGCATAAATCCAGAACCCTATGAACCGTTGAACCCAAAATTACACTTGGCCTGTGTTTTGTCGTAAGCAACCATCATGTCAAGTTTAAAGACAGTATGATATTTCATTCACAGGTTATCAGTCAGAAATCGTAAAATTTGCAAAATTTTAAAGTTTCAAGGGGCACAACTCATGAACCCCTTGGACCTCTTTACCCAAAATCGAACTTGACCTGCGTTTTGTGATGAACAACTTACATACCAATCTTGAAGACCTTATGTTATTTCGTTCACAAGATATCAGTCGGAAACCTTCTGGGGACGTAAGGACGGACAGACGGACGGATAGACAGATAGACGGACAGACGGACGGACACACGACTGAGGGTATCACATAATACCTCGCCACTTCGTGTGGCGGGGTATGAAAATGAAAATAATACAAGACACAAGTATATTTTTGGAATTTTTATTTTTTTCTTCATGATTTTTAACATAGGTAAATTTATTTAAACATAATAAATTGTTTGTTTTTCTTTTAACATTTCGTGATTATGCTTGACTGCGAATTAATCCGCTTAATCTAGTAATAAAGTCTCCTATATTTAAATGATATCTGATAATGTAGAAATTGACTTAGTTTATAATGAAAAACAGCTTCATCCTTCCAAAACACTGTCAAAAGTTGGTCAATCGCAAAAAAAAAATCGCCAAATTTAAAACTTAAAAAATTGTTGTCAGTTGTACATTTCAGTTGTCACTAGTTTTCATTCATAAATAAACATTAAAGTGGCTCGGCACTATTCGTACAGCCATTTATGTTTCAGCGGGAATGTATATTTCATTTCATTTTTCGCGATTTTTTGACGAGACGAACTTTTGAAGTGTTTTACAAGAGATGTAGTGTTTTGTTTTATCATTAATTTGTAGTCGAAATCGTGAAAATATTCCATAATGACTGAAAAATATAACTAGAAAAAAAGTTCAATGATGTTTAATAAAAAATATTCTTTAGTCCTGATGTTGTTGAAATTGTGTACTTATTAAAGAAAAACCTGAGTATTTAAAAAACGAAATTTGGACGCTTGGAATGCATCAACAGAACCGAATACAGAAAAAATTAACAAAAAGTTTGAGTTACTAAGAATAAGTACGAAAAATGATTTGCTATTCAACAGGACGGGGAACTCATAAGGGTTTCATGGACAATATTTTCATTTAAAAAGTGTTTATTGAGAATTGTATAATCTAATAATTTCTATGTTCAAAGAAGCTTCTATTAAATTTTGAAAAATTTAAAAGTAATCGATGTCGTAAATCTTAGTCATTTGTGATTTAATGAAGAGATTCGATATAAACATGCAAATGATTAAGACTACGCTGTGTACATTAACAACATATAACCACGTGACCAATGTTTAAAATGGCTTCCATACATTTTTTTTTCATCCACAAATTAATGCCATTCTTAAAATAAATGGCTTCCATACAATATCACCCATTGCTTTCATCACAGTTATTTCCCTTCTTTACACGCAATAAT
Source organism: Modiolus philippinarum (assembly GCA_002080025.1). Lineage (NCBI taxonomy): Eukaryota > Metazoa > Mollusca > Bivalvia > Mytilida > Modiolidae > Modiolus > Modiolus philippinarum. The sequence continues at coordinate 129,200 of MJUU01065487.1, read as the reverse complement.
GAAAACATAATTTATCCACCGATACCAACAAACGAGACATCCATATCATGTCCGAATTAAAATAACAAAAACGAATTTGTGAAATGGATTTCTTTTTTAAAAGATAATACTTTGGATTTTATCATGGTATGAGATGAACCTATGACTATTTTCTGACTAATATGACTTATATGAGGGTCTAAAAACTATTTTTGATCTAAGTAGAAGCGTTGTAGAAATCAACCTTTGAAACAATAAGGTTTGTCGGAAAATATGGCGGTCTCTAATTAAATATTAGCACTTATTCTATTAATTTCGTTTCTACTTAATTGATTTCCTAATATCTAACAACTGTCTACTTTTCCATCTTTGTCTAACAAATAACATTATCAACATTTAATAATAATGGAGTATTTACAATGGGCACTATTAGGGGGACCATCTCAAAATTATTAATTTCGACTGAAACATCAGAACATGTTGAATACACGAACTATTACTATGGGACGGAATTCCACAATTCTCTATCTAAAATTTGCATATTTTTTTCATGATGTATTTATGATCTTGCATATATAATTCCAAAAAATAAAAAAAAACAAGTAAAATTAATCAAAAAATAATTTTGAGGTGGTCCCTTTGAATTACGTAATATACATTTTCATAACAATCAATGTCCTCCATCCAGCACAAAATGTCATGACACTATGTCACGTGAGACGATAACGAGATTGTACGGTCCTCCCATATGTCATTTGAGTCCTTGACAATGATCACGTGACCAGGGTGATATTTAAGGCAAGGCTGAGCACGCTGGACGGAGTAATCATTTAACAATAATAAATAAATAATAATAATAACATTAAATATGTGAACTGTTAAAGTGGACGATAGAATGCTAAGCTTATAATAATTATAAACAATATATACCTATTTGTACATATAATATTAACAATATTGACTCGTATGCATTCGTCACATTCATACATCCGTTACCCACAATACAACAAACATCCGCATTACTTACACCGAACATTAAACTAATTAACAGTTATAAAAATGCCTAGAAATAATAGGCCTCCTTTGATTCCTTTCGTTAAATATTCGTTTTGCATAGAGATCGAGAATTTCTTATTTCTCATCTGTCAATGATAAATATGTTACAAAATTTATCGACCGATAAGTGGGCGGAGTTTGATTACATCAACAAGTCTATCATCTTGCCGTCATCATTGCATCCTTTCAGCTTGGATCTGTTGAGGTTGAAAATGAATTGCTGTTGTTCCAGCAGCGAGTTGTTGAGGAACGGCATAAGCAGTATACGCAGCACCTGAGGGTGTTACGAATGCACTGGCTGCCGTTGTTCCATAAGGATATGCAGCTTCGTATGCCCCAGCAAATTGTGCTGCATACGCAGAGTAATCAATGTACTGTCCTGCAGTGGCAGCCGTTGGTGATAATGGTGACGTCAGACTTGACGCTAAAACGTTTGGTGTTGACGCTGCACCTGCCATGTAAGCTGAGGGATAGATATACTGTGGTACTCTGAAAAATAACAAACATAAATCAATATTCTCCCCGCCTTCTTTTCAGTGTATTTAAATGAAAATAAGGATTTATTTTGCCTGATAAATTGCATATCATTATGTCATTAAAGCAAAAACTATTTTTGACTGATTCTTTTTAAATTGCACTGGTTTTTTAATTACCAGTTTACGGTAAATAACCATTAAACGACAATTATCTTTTTGAAACAGTTTTGACACGTTGCCCTTTATTAGAAGTGTTAAAATAACCTTCGAAATTTTAATTTATGATTCATTTCGTCTTGTCATAGATACATAATGTATAATGTGTGATTTCTCGTCTACCATATTACTATCTTATCCCGGACATAAAATTTTACTGCAAAATCCTGCGTCAGATTATATATTCGTTTCGATTCTGGTCCAAATGTATATACTGAAAATTCAGCACACCTCAAGTATTAAGTTGATATCTAAGCACCCCCCCCCCCCCCCCCACCGAAGTCAAAAGTTTAGTTATACCATTATTATCTCCCAAACGGCATGTCCAGTGGTAGAGCTGAGATATATTTATGTCCGTCTAACATTGTTATAGAAATAAGTAGTATGTCTTCTTAATTGACAATTAGTGACTTACACAAATAACCTTTATAACGAAACAATAGTGTCTAATTAATGTGTGTTCAATAATCAAATTTAGAGAATATTTTGTCCAGCGTATTTTCCCATATGTCAATAAAAAAGCCAAAGAACCAATACCTGATATGGATTTCAATTCAATATCTACATATATACCTTATATATATATATA
>MJUU01065487.1:104436-126752 GCA_002080025.1 Modiolus philippinarum | reverse complement strand
TGTTAACCAGAGGTGATACCCCTAGACCAAGGGGTATGCACAATAACATTGTAATAAAAACATCTCTACATTCTCTCAACGCAATAAACATCGTGTATGGAGGCCATGTGATATTAATACCGACGTGGAAAGGTTACACTAGGCTATCGAAAGTTCTTCTTTTTGAGGAACTGGACTTGGTCTAGGGGTATCACCTCTGGTTAACATGCTAGGCGTTGTGCCGAAGATGTACAAAGAGTTGATGGTTCGAATCCAGTTATGGGTCAACCAAAAAATTCAATCTGTCTGTCAGATGATTATGAAAATGTAAATTACAATTAAAACTATGGACACGTATAATATTTATTTCATCTAATCTAGCATTCTGTTAAATATAATTACAGAATCCAATATATATATATATATATATATATATATATATATAACCCTAACCCTAACCCTATATATATATATATATAATTAATTTGATATTGTTACGGAAATTTGTTTAGTGGAGAACTGATCACATGACCCACTGTATTTTTAGAGATTGACTAGAAAACAGTACATTATAAAGTTATATGGCATGTTACTAAAACTAGAAATGCATATCGCATGCTTCTTTGAATGTTTATAATCTTGTTTGATTTATTTTATGTATAATTTTTCAAGAATCAATTACATGTACACACACACTGTAATTATATTATAGTGCTAATTAACTTTTTAATATATTAATTTTTGAAATATTTCAACTATAGTTGAATTTGATAATTTAGATAAAGGAAAAAATGTCCTTTTCAGTGTTCATGTAAATTAATAATATAACAATTGTAGTCTGTGGATGAGATCGATACGATGACCTCGTATTTCATCCTCAGTCGATATGCTTTTCCCAGGTCGATATAACATCGTATCGACCTCATACACAGACTATAATTGTATAATATACCTTATAAATTATTATGAATTAACATGTTTATTTATATTCAAATGACTAAAAAACGAGAAAAATATTAATCATTTTGTGTTAATTCGTGGAGTCTACAGTCAAAAATAAAAAAAAAAATAGTGTGTATAAAAAATCACAGCAAATTTCCAGAAGCATATATAGGAAAGATAGAAAAAGATATAAAGTGTATAATTTTAAACAAGAATATTCGTCTAATCAGAAAATATTTCTACTTTCTAAATATGTGTATATTGGTATGCTAGCCGTAGAAAAATGATAAACTTTGGCGCTAAAAATATACATAAAATATCCATTTTGAGCAGTAAATGTTTCGTATATATTTCAATAAATTTTTCAAGATGACAGTTGAACACGTGTAAACTTTGCAGACGATTTAAACAAAACACTCTGATGACACAGATTCAAAAATCCATATCAGACGACCAAAACGTGCCAATTCAAAATTATGTATTTACTACATAATAAAATGAAACACGGAAATTAAATCTAACACATTTGTCCATAAGCGTTCAATAATTTTGTTTGTTCTTGAAAAATCTATCGGGCCTACTTAGATATTTAGAAACATTGGAATGAAAACCTAATATCAATCTTACATTTTTAACCAATTCGATTTTAGATGTCATTCCCCTATATTTCCCATTTTTAAACAACTGAAAGCTTTATTGTAAGATATGCAATTTTTGTCATCTTATGAGGGGTGAAAATCGAAATGGCAAAACCGAAAATATTATGTAAAAGCTCAACATAGATTAATGGAAGCAAAGGAAATCTTTATAGGATCAATATTTGCAAACAGCTGTGATTTTTTCTTAATCGAATAAACATATCTTTTAAAGAGAACCATATTGCAGTACAGAAAGCAGTAATATTTACTGCAGAGCAGTTGTATTTACTACGGAGCAGTTGTATTTTTTGAATTAACGATATAACAGCTTTGTTTAATATATCTACCAAATAGTGGACTCGTTAAGATTTACTTCCGCGAGCCGCTAACAAAATTGTGCTAACATGGTTATTGAAAAACATCAACTTCCGGTCCCTTGTCTTCAAATTATTTTTCACCAGACGAGACCTTTTGGCATTGATAGGATAGTGCACAACAAAAATGTCTTCCATGATAAAACTTTGAAACAACTTGTACTTAAAAAGAATGAAAGGTATACCCTTCCCCGGGGTACCCATCTTTAAGTACTTTTCTTTCGAGAAGCAAAGAGGGTCACCGGGGTTTACTTCTTGAAGTATTTAAAAGTCTGCCCTGCGTCTAAGATGCCTTACCAATATAATTTAATTGCAAAGCAGTATGAAATAAAATCAAATTTGTTTAAAATTCTCATCTGAAGCTGCCATCCTCCTTTTCAAATCAATGTTCAAACCTCGTGTGTCATATCTATTGTTTATTGTATGTCACAAACATTACATGTTTAATGACAATAAAAAAAATGAAATACCGTATGGCGGGTAATTTTCGCGAGGTTCTAATTTTCGCTATATTCGCGAGGATTCTGGAAGCGCGAAAATAAAAACTCGCGAAAATAAAATAAAGTCAGTATATCTTTATGAATGTCTTTCCCTTACACAATTTTCGAAAATTGATGACCGCTAAAATTTAATACCCCTCATCAGGGAATCAATCGCGAAATTTGGCAACTGCGAAAATTATCCGCTATACGTTACATTAATTTGAAATATGGTATACAAAATTCTTTTCTTTCCATACATTGTTGAAGGTTTCATGGCGTCTTCAAGATGAAGAACAACAATTAAAGCGTTGTTCCATTGCTTTGTTTTACCATGTATTTNTAGAGACTTTGTCTCATGTACATTTACTCCATATCCTTTCATTGTTTATTTATCATAATTTTCATGAAAATAGTCGTAGTTCAATACACACAAAATATTTAACATTGAAAGGGTGAACTACGAGACATTTTTAAAGTTTATCATTACATACAAAGTTCCCAAAGAAAACCGCACTGATTATTTTAATTCATTTTTAGAATGTTATGATGAAAAACAAACAATTCCTTTTGAAATTGTCCTAGTCTGTTTAACCTTATGTATAAAATCTTTTCTTTTATTTATTTATAAACGAAACAAACGCTATAGATAAGTATAAAAGCCATTGAACATATACATTAAATAGACCGATTTAAACTTTGAATGTATTGTTAAAACCTTGTGTTTGAGTTGGGGTTTCGGACTACTAAATATTAATATGGGGAATTGGAAGGCAAATATACATTGGAATTCTTTGGTTTAAGGGTTTAAGAGTAAATAAGATTTGGAATTGAATTTACAGTGATAAAGAGCGATACGTCCATATACCAGTTGATACGGTTTGGCAAGTGTGACAGGTAAAGGACAAAATTCCTAAGCAAATGGCAAAGCTTTTTGAAAAGGTCATTGCTCAACTATTAAGGATCGAAACTCTAATCACATGGCGAGTTTTAAGTTCCTTCATGGCGATATGAGAAATTAATTGGGTTTGGTGAGTTATCATAAAACTTGCGTGCATTTATAATAACGCTCTTGTTTCATGAAAATGAGCCTCTCAAACATGTAAACAATGGTGTAGGGATTATCAGTAAAATGCTAAAATAATCGTGTAATCTAAAACCTAATACAGGGCCCAGCTCTTACGTCAAAACATTCTAACACACAGACCTCCAAATTACTTAGTACATTGTAACTTTAAATGTACGCTTGTAAGTCCAACGTCTTCTAAAGGCCCAAAAAGTATTTGGGAATCATAAATCATAAACCCTATACTAGTGTATGTGTGTCGGTAGCGATTGAATTATCAGGATAGCTAATACATGTAATACATACATCATTTGTACATATGATAGTGACAATATAATTTGAGGCATGGATACCAGTTGTAATTATAGGCCGGGACACCAGATCTTAGAACTGGTACCAGTTGAAAGACGGGAATTGTGTATCTTAAATTTAGACTGGTACCGGTTGTAAGATAGCACAGCCAGATCAAAAATAGGTTCGATGGTCGGATCCCTTATTGTGGAAAAGAATGAATTTCGTGCAGAATTAAGACGAAAAGAGAAAGTGGAAAATACCAATAATACTAGTCTAGAATCCTCTTCAAAGGCTGGACTCGTCAGTGAATTGGGATATAAGAAGCGAGACTGATACCAAATTTTGATAGGGAAACCAGAACTGCATGGGGACTGATAGGGACACCAGAATAGCATCAGCATGATAGCTTAAGTAACTTACATGGATGTGTTATTCAGTACAAAGGTTACCTAATGGCAATCTTCCAAGGACTTTTCTTTCTGTCCTTAATTAACAGGTTCTGGTGTTCACTCCCAGTCATTAAGTAAGGAGTCTAGACTCTAGTACTGGTACCAAGAGGGTAGAAAGGCAAAACGTATGGTACTCCCCGTCACACTGTGGTAACCGTTATAGCTTAATTTTCAATTTTATATACATCAGTATAAATAATAGTTGCCCATAAACTTTATATCTATTTGCTCCTTTGGAAATTTAATTAAGTTAAGCAGCTTTTTAAATCTGAAAGAATGCTTTTCATTTGCCTCGCGTTCTTCGCATCTTGTCTGCTTTTAATCATGTTTTGTGAGAAAAAATTAATAAAAATAAAATGCTTTCAATTATCAAGTATATATACATCGCAGACAGTGTTTATTTTAACCGTGTTTACATCAGTGCACGAGTTCGAAATGCATCGCTTTTTCTGTTTGTTTTTTCAATAACTGTGTCAAATTTACGGCTTTGTAATTGGTATTTCCACATATCCCATCGGAGTGCCTTTCTAGTTATCATTAAGTGTTGGGTAAGTGTTATTTTACTTGAAAAACAGATGTTACAATCAAATAGACTATTTGATGAGTGACACAGCAGAGCAGAGAGTGATGTCCCTTGTACAGAAATGTAACTAATGGTCACGGTCGTGTTTGTTGAGTGGTGAAGATGTCGATTTTAAATAGGGTTGTAGCATGTAACAAGATATATAATGGCAATAACATAATGGCACAATGAATTAAAAAGTGAGGATGGCACTATAAACAGGAATCCGATGACCGGTGGCTGATGAAAGTAAACCGGAAATCCGTATTTAAGTAAAGGGATAGAACCAGCACAAACACCAAACGAGAGATATTCTTGTCTGGCGACGTGACAGGCTGTCAGAGACCACAGGGAAAGGAAAATAACCTTGAAACTGATCTATTAATAGTTTGACATGTCACTTCAGACATTTTTGAACAACACCAAATGAATGTATATTTACTGTAGTTGAACAATAGTAGGTTTGCATTCACTTATCAGAAATATGGCTGCCATCAATTTTGTTTACTTATGTAAATGATTTAAACTTGACAAACTTTCCTTTTACAAAAGATACTAATCATTTCATTCGACACTTTAAATCTCTTTCAGTCGATAGAATGTATTGCATGATTATATTTATCGAAACACGTCTGGATTTTTCAATGTAAAGGAAGTTCACAAATCATATGGTTATAACGACCAAAATATTTAAGGAACCTTTGCCATTAATTGTATAGTACCGCATGAATAGAATGCAATACGTTTCAGATCAAGAATTTATATTCCTGGATAAGAATTGAGAAGGTGGTTTGGACAATTCTCCGGATTTGACCTGTCAAGGGTGAAAGAAACACTGATTATTAGGTTCGGTGAAACATATTACAGAAAAAAAAATCATAAATCGTATGACTGGGCAAGGAGAATGACAACAACATGACGATTTACTATAAAAGACATGAATACCCATTTCAACATGTTTGTGATAAAAACAAATAAAATACATAAAAATTCAGTGATAATCATAACTCGCAGCTCTTTACAAAATGAAACATACACGTTATTGTAGATTTCAACTTGATGAAAGTTATTTCAAAATGAAAGATGTAAGCGATAAGTCTCGCTTCTGACAATTATGAACGTATGTAATGTTTTAGATATTATACAGCTATTTTCTGCTGCGTATAAAAGATTCCCAGTGAAAATATTTCTTTAGCCTGTTGCGCGAGCCTTCATTCACGTGGAAGTAATGTACAGCACGTGCCGTATTCGCGTTTAATATCTTCTCATTAACTTTCCCCCAGCTGTTTTGATGGTGCCATAAATTATTATTTATTTTATTATATCTATGCTCCTTCTATAATGTTTTTATTCCACTTTGCGTTTTGTTAGTACTATCTGTTGTCTATTTCTTTGAAGAACCCATGTGACCAACATCACGTGATTTGTTAGTTTCAAAATTGTCATCTGGAAGACATTTAAACAATAGTGCAAAAATCACCACCGCACTCACTATCAATGGCACACAGGGAAAAATAAAAATGTAAAAATAATAAACAAAAATATGAAATAACACGTGTTTGTGATTTTCACAATTTTAAGGAAATACTGCAAACTGTCATTTTACCACTTTTGAAATTCACATCACGCCAAAGTCCATGTCATAAATTACAGAAGGAACCACACGAAATCAAGCAAAATAAGAAACGGAAGTACCAAAAAACTACACATCAAGCATTCAAACTGCCAATCAAATTCACCGTTATATTTTCATGTGGGTTTTCCGGAAGTCCTCCTAAGTGCTATGAGCTGATAATAAAAATGAATATTTGATGGATTTGTTGAACAATTATACCTTGTCATGGAATATATTTCAATAGTTGATACCATTTATTGATGAAATATGAACTTTAACCCCAAGATGTTATCTCAACAGAAATGGCTGTTCTACTATTTCACATTACGTTGTGATATAGTTGCATACCGAGAGAGAAATCTTTATAGTAAATTATTGATAGAAAATATGAATATCATATCATATATTTCCCTACACTGAGATGAAAAAAGAATACTTTGATATTTGGATAAAGGAAAGAAGCACTTCGCAAGATTCCCTGAAAATTTAACAGATACTTTTGCTGCTAAGAAAATTACAAATAATTACCTCATCGACAATAAAAAGCATTACATCTTAACTTTTTTGCAACAGAACATTTTTTTTTAGTTTTAAGTACTCACTTTCCAAATCCGAAATTTTAGACAATCCCTTGTAAATATCAATGAAAATACTTAGTCACAAAGTCTGTGCCTGGTCGATTTAACTTTCCAAGGCCCCACTCCTATTTCTTAGTTCCCCAGGTATATAAAATATCTGAGCTGATTCCCTGTCTAAAGCATAAAAATTTCACATCATTACTTCACTTACACTTCCCTCCTCGCACACACCCCCTCCCTTTACCAGTTTTCAACTAGATTTTAAACAAGCATTCTTCGTCCCCTTAATTTAGGTTTTGATATGCTAATTAGTCTACTTACCCGGCATACGTCATCGGGATGGCGGTTGGTAACCCTGTTTTGATAGCTATCGGAATTCCTGAAGAAAAGAATAAAACATGATTGAAAGAACATAAAAATAATGTTGATGATGTGATTCTCAAAGATATATGATTATGATAGTTTTCACAAGAATTTTTTGTGATTTTTGAATCCATTATGATGCTGTTATTAACGGAGAAATCAACATGCTATAGATTACATGAGAAAGAGGGTGGTAAGGAGGTTGTTTTTAGACTGCTACAACCCATTTTCCCAAGTCAAGTGTTCTTGCCCACAAACCCTGAACATATTTGATTTATACTTCCTGGGCTGCTTTTCTACAGAGGAAAGGAACTAAATGAGCCAATAAAATCAATCAAAACTGGTTAAAAATTATTTTCATTGGTTTGTCTGATTATGTTTGATCAAGAAAAGTAGCCCAGCAAATTTAATGACGTCTGTTCAAATTTCTACTAGGATTTTTCTACTAGTTGAAAAACTTTACTTTCATTTCTATGTTGAGGAGGGATTTTCTATGATGTTGTTTTGAACATCAACAAACCTGGCATTTTGGTTGGAGGATTAGCTAGTCTTATTGTTCTATTTTGAAACACGCGTACACTATATTGAAATTTACTGTTTTTATGCAACTTGGGCACTGTACTGTTTCATGTTCCTAGCCCTACTCATTTGTCCTGTTTTCCCATGGCAATCCTGCCCCTACTCATTTGTCCTGTTTTCCGATGGCAATCCTGCCCCTACTCATTTGTCCTGTTTTCCCATGGCAACCTGGTCTATCTCGTATACCTTTCTTCTTTTACTTATAATTAACTTTGTCCTCGTCCTGATATATTCCTCAATGGACGTAAATCAATCTATCTTTTTTATTTGTACAAAAGAAAAATAGTAAAATTTCAAAGTTTTAATGGGCATAACTTCAAATCCCTGTGTACTTCTGAACCCAAAATTATACTTGGCCTGTGTTTTATTGAAAACAACTTACCAAATTAGAAGATAATATGTTATTTTATTCACAAGTTATTAGTCAGAAACCCTAATATTCGCACAATTTCAAAGTTTCAAGGGGCATAACTCAAGAACGGTTTGGACCTATGAACCTAAAATTGAACTTGGCCTGAGTTTTGTGGTAAACAAGTTACATACCAAGTTTGAACACCTTATGTTATATTTCGTTCACAAGTAATCAGTCGGAAACCTTCGAGGATGGACAGAAGAACGGACGGACGGACGGACATACTACTGAGGGTATCACATAATACATCGCCACTACGTGTAGCGGGGTATAAAAATCGAATACTAGTAGTCAGATTTTATTTCAAAATGTGTTCGAGAATTGTATATATTAATATTAATGAATAAAAGATAGGATAATAACACGGCCCCAAGACTCTCTGAGACGCCGGATCCCTAGTGCTGAAGCCCGAAGTACTGTCAGTGACTGAAGCCTTGAGCCCTGTGAGTGGAGCCTGGAGCGCTAGTGTTGGAGTCCGAAGTCTTTGTGTTGGAGCCTGGAGCCCCTTTTAAAAAAGGTTGCAGCCCGTTGCCCAGAGCCCTTGTTATTACATAAAAAAAGGATAGGGAAATAGCACGGGTTCCAAAACTCTGAGAGCCCGGAGCCCTGCCAGTGACTGGAGCCCTAGTATTGGGATCTGGAATTCTGTGACTGGAGCCTGGAGCCCTAGTGTTGGAGTCCGAAGCATTTGTGTTGGAGCCTGGAGTCCCTGTTATTACCTCAAAAGAGTATTGTTTTCACTGCAATATCAGAATGGCGAGTTAATTTTAGTTACGACCCAGGCTACTACGGTCAGGTAGCTTACTAAGTGAAATGACTCAAAAAATATAATAAGATGCTTATTCTTTTCACAAAATCTATGTCCACAAAACTTAACAGTAATGGAAACACAAAATGGTGATTATTGAATGAAAAATAATATTTAAACAAACACAAAACCTATCGATTTAATGGGTCGTACAAACCTGTTATATACATTAACTTAAAAATCNAAATATATATCAAAATTTTGATTCTTATGATAAATTAAACAAATTAATTCTATGTCTGACATGCACCAAAATTATGCAGTATACCGTTCCATTCATAAAAAAGTCGTGGTCACTGAGGGGAGTGGACTCAAGCACTGCATAATATTTTGTTGTTGCTTTGTATGTATGTTATCGTTTGTATTATGTATTGTATATATGCCTTCAGCCCTTTGGGGAATAATTGTGCATTTATTTGAATAAAATTTAATAAAATTGTTTTCACTGCAATATCAGAATGGCGAGTCAGTTTTAGTTACGACCCAGGCTACTACGGTCAGGTAGCTTACTAAGTGAAATGACTCAAAAATTATAATAAGATGCTTATTCTTTTCACAAAATCTATGTCCACAAAACTTAACAGTAATGGAAACACAAAATGGTGATTATTGAATGAAAAATAATATTTAAACAAACACAAAACCTATCGATTTAATGGGTCGTACAAACCTGTTATATACATTAACTTAAAAATCAATCGGGAAAAAATTGTATTGTTGACGAGTTTAAAATTGTATACTTGGTAGACATATTGTTTATAGCATAACTAAATTTTAAGTGTTATAAACAAAAAGTTTATCTTATTGAACAGTGATTGTAATTAAAAATACTGGTATACCACATTCAAAGACACGTTGGCAACACGTAACCGTCTACAGAGTCGGACTTCATGCCACGCAGCGATGATTTTAAAATTTAAAAGCTGATTAAAATATTGATGTCACCACCTTTTGTTAAAATTCATGCCTTTTATTCTTTTGTGTGGAAAACAATCAAAGTTTTTTGAATTGTAAATCACAAAAACGATTTTCAAGCTTACATTTTTAAAGCCCATATTAAAAGGTCTAGCTATTGTTAACAGTTTTTATTATTTTACAAACCATATTGCTGTAGTTAAGCAGGGATTAAAGAGATTAATGTAATTAAAAGTATGAAACCAACGTAATGCTAACACTGTACAATATTAAAAACATTAATTTTATTAACACTGAAAAATATAAACCCCCGTTGACCCAGGTCTGAACCGGACTTTAGCGACGAAGATTAGAGATTATCCCAAAGACTTGTTTGCACAATCTAAATGGAAATGTCGAATGATCTGGTGCTTTCCAACTTGTCAAATATGAGGTAGCCAGAAGCTTCCAAAGCTGACCAAAACTTAAGTGAGTGACTAAAACATTTTCTCTGTTTTAGTTTCGTAAATTTACTTTCGTTTATTACAATTTCGACATGGCCCTACAGTTACCTCATAGGAAAGCAACTTTGTAGCCTTTGGGTTGTTTGTATTCCTCTTTAAATAATTAAAGCATGAAATTAAAATTAACCTCATAGTTTCAATCTGAACACTTGTATCTTATCAAAAACTTCATACTTATATCTATCATGTCTATGGCCACTTGAAGATCAGGAAGAGCTGATGTAAACATGTCATTTTATGCTTAATTACTGACAATTTACATTGATTGATTAACGGACTCTAATGAAAGACTATGTAGAAATCATAATACAAAAATATGACATAGGGGGACGACCATTTGATTTTGAGGGGGAGGCTTTGGCGATTTTGTCACGAGTAATTATTTATAGTCATGAAAATTTCGAACAAATTATTTATTTTCACCAAATGTCACATCAAATCATTTATTCATATTTGCAACGAAAAATTTATTCGTCTAATTAACATTAAATTATTTATTTTTATGACAAGTAGGATTAAAATATTTAGTTTCATTGGATCATTTATTTACAAAATCGGCCAAGCCGTCGTCACATCAGTGGATGTCCGAAATGGTGGACTTTTGTTTACTTTGTAATGGACACAAAGCACAGGGTATGGTTTGAAAGTCGAATGCAGCATTAACGGAATGGGTAGGCCATTTCAACGTCGCCATCCAAACAAGTATCCGTTTTATACAAGTATGAAACATAGTGCTTGTTCGAAAAGCTTTGCTGTGTTTATATTTATGTTTTAAAGTAGCCAGAATCGAATAATGTCTATAGGCACCTCAGTGAAAACACTTAAAAAGTAATAAAATAAAGCCTCCCCTTTGTACCCCTAACTATAATTAGAGACGTGTCTTTTGCATGAAATAAATTACTTAAACATATGTCGATAGACCTGAAACCAATTACTTTTGAATCTGAACTCTGCGTGAAAATACCTTCATATCAACAAAATGGCGTTTAGCTCGCCGCATCTTGAATAAATCCTAGCTTATTTACAAATTGAAAAGTGAAAAGTGCATTATCGATTCCGAGCATTCCTCAGGCGATAAATTTGATTCGCACTCCAAAATTAATACACAATTTAAGGTAGATTTGTAACTATCGGTTTAAAATAGTATGTCTGTAACTTTCCGTGTAATTAGCGGATAAATTTAATTAACTTTCTTTGTTGTTAATTAGAAACGCATGTCAGTTTCAACAGAGTAGTCTCCCGTGGTGAAGTTGTGAGTTTCGGGGACAATGCTATTAGTGTCTTATTTCAAAAGTTCACATTTCTAGAGTACTGATGTTTCCTGCTAGTTGCTCTTCATGTTTATCATGCGAACTCAAATCTACTTTACAACATGCATTGAGGCCAGGTTCAAAACCCCTTTCACTTCGTCCTATACTAGTGACAACGAAATCAATACAAAATATCATTATTTATGGAGAACTTGCCGTGTAAAATAATGTTAGATTTTGAAAATGCAAAGATTGTGGTATTATCCGAACCATTATATTAGTGTTTTATAATGAAATAACTTTATTTAACTTAATATAATATCTTATCAATGAATTGAATTGAATATTAGAAAACTTTGTACAATGCATTGATGAAATGTGTTAAAAAGTGACTTTTGTGATTATTCTCGCGTGCATGTACAGGAACAAATTTGTATATACACCGTGGACATATTTTGTATATACACCGTGAAGTAAGTTTTGAACCTGTTGGAGATGTCCATTACAAAATGAAATGAATTACCAGATATTGAAAGATCACTTGCTATACCTCGTGGTTTTGCACCCAAATACGCCAAATTGACATTTGCTTTTCTTCCATCAATGATGGGGTTGGGTTCTTTACAGGCTCTCTCGGCACCCTCTTTGTTTGACATCGTTACCTAAAATGAAATAAAACATCGTTGTATGGAGACAATCGAACCTGAATCGCTCGAACTTCCGTACCGTCAATGAAAACAGCTCGTGTGATCTGTGTATTTGTCCTTTGACAGCAAAATAACGCCCGATCATGGTTGGAATCTCAAGTCAGAGTGTTACCAAAGGTTCTAAATACAAAAACAAAAACACCTGATTTGTCCAACATGAAACGAGTTGAATGACCCCATGATTTAGTCATGTGGGTTTGAAAGCCCTTTTAGTTAATTTACGTGGGATTGAAAGACCTTTTTTCGTCATAAAGGGAATTGGAACGAGACTGTAAACTCTGTCTTAGTCATCACAAAAGTTATCGGGATATCTTTAACATTATACAATGCATAAAAAATTAAATGCAAATACCTATGTACGATTTAAAAATATTTCACGTAGTTGTTTTTTTCAGTGACTGAACAACTCATTTTATAAGATCTCAAATTTCCCGATTCAAAGATAATAAAATCGGCATTTTCAAATCTAAAGAAACAATTTAAGTCCCTACGATATATCCTTATAAACTAAAAAGACTTTCCCATTCAGCGAAATCGTGTCGAATATTTTGATATGGTACTCAAAAGTGAATTTAAGTATATAATGGCTTTAAACTGTTCCCCATAAATCATTTTAAGTTATCTAATCTACGACAAAGATCAGATGTAAAGCCGTGTTTTATACCGCATAAAAAATCTACTTTTATTTTGTCTGAAATCATAAAAACGAATATCATATTTACTGAAGAGGAGAATGATTTCTGTCGACCAACCAACTGATTAGGTTTTGAAGACAGTTGAAACCCTTATGGATCTAATTTGAAAATAAAAAAATATGAATAAGATGCCTGTATTAGACGAAATCAGAACAGCCAATTTTTGTAAGCCTGGCAAAACGAAGAAGAAATGCGTTACATTTACTATGATTACTATGAAACTGATACAGTGATAATAATGAAATCGATACAAAGTACTTACAAAGCCGTATCCCCGGCTCTTTCCTGTCTGTCTGTCGGTTATCACAACTGCCTCCTCAATGTCTCCAAATTTATCAAAAAACTCCCGTAAAGATTTGTCTGTCGTGTGGTAAGGCAGTCCACCTACGAATATTTTTGTCAACGTTGTGTCCTTCTGTGTAATTGTTGCGGCCATTTTTGATTTGATAAATAATCAACAATATAAATAAATAAATAAATAAACACTATAAATAAGTAAATATATCACAAATAAATAATTCACTAGCACGAACCGACTTCTAAATATCCAGACTACGTACTCGGACTATTTTGTGGTTCTAGATAATCCAAAATAATATCACGACTAGTCTTTTTTCTGCTTTAAACTACGGTACCTAGTGTCATTTCAAGGTTTTCATATTTTGGCACACAAACTTGTTATCAGAATAACCGTTATTGTATTATCAGATATATGAGCCTTTAACTCCACCCACTCTGAATATCTATTAGCCACGTGCTTTGCTCCGCCCATATTACCTCCCCTATACTTACAGATATCAAATTTACCTATTTGCAAAAGAAATTATCTGATTTTTTCACGCTTCATATTTTTACGTTTTGTGTAAATGGTTTGATTTGTGCGGTAAAAATGCATTGTTTTTAAAACTATTTTAAATGCTCGATTAATAAGAATGTATGCGCTATCTTGATATAAACAAAGAACAAAAACACTCTATTTGTATAGTTACAGAATTTCAATTTATCAGTTACCTATATTTTTATTCTTTTGAAATAAACACGTATTGGCATGTCGCCCGATTTAACAGTTTTGGTCTATCAAAATATTGGTTTTAACCTGTCAAATTCAATCCAAATAATTTTATTGCAGTTTGAATGTAAAGAAATTTAAATTTTAAGGGCCATAATATCAACTGTAATACATAAAAGATTGTTCATAAAATATGTATTGTAAGTGTTCAAAAATTGCATTATTCAACAATATGAACTTAACTGGAACTACAAATTCTCAATTACTCATTTGCATATTGCTTTATATGCTAATTAATTGATTGACATTGCGATGGATACCGAAAATCTACGTCATTCGGGATGCCTCATGCATTGTACAAAATGGCTCCCCAACGAAGTCGGGATTTTCTGTTTCTTAGGATTATTTCTTTATTATTTTGTTTTTCTCTAAAATTTTCATAAAAGGATAATTGGCTTTAGTTTAAAGGTGAGCTGCAGAGTGGATTTTATTTTGCCGTAGTTTGCTGTGATTTCTTCTTTCAATATACATATACAACTAACCTCTCTCTTTTCACACCTTTTTTTCTTTCCTTTTATTTTTTTAAAAATTCAATAAAGAATATTTTAAATAAAATCTGCCTTTTTGTGTGTGTGTTTTTTGTGTTGTTTTTTACCTAGTTTTTATATTGTGAATTTTGTGTCACTGTGTAGATTATGTGTTATTACAAAGCGTGTTTGTTTTGTGTTGTCATTCTCAAGATGGAACAAAGGAGGGATGAAAGAAAAATACAAAAAAATATATAAAACGAATTTTTGTGCTACCAGCTTGTTGAATTAATGGACATGGGTTCTGTGTTTGTGTTTGTGTGTTGATTTGTGTTTGCTGTGTTTTCTGTACCCGGTTTTAACCTCGTGGTTTCACTAAACAGCAAAAACTCAAAACAAGCCTGGTCCAAATGAGCTATACAAAATAATAATCTATTCAATCAACAGATTGTGCCCCCATCTCCTCAATATTATTAAATGCAGTACAATAATTTAGTATATTCGAGACTGATCCTGTTGGATTCTTATATCCCAATAAACAAGAATACATTACATACAGAATGTCTATTTCTAATACTTTCGTACACAAAGTCAAACAAAAATAGATTTTACCAGACTCCTCACAGTGTATGAAAGATATTTTTTCAAAAATCAAGAAGATATGAACAGTTTCTTCCAAATTCTAGGGTGTAAAATATGAAAATTTGTAAATCTGCTTTCCGGCCTGCTTCCAATCAATACCAGCGAAAACAAAATATGGGATAAAGAAAAATACTACAAATAAATGAGACAGAGAGAAGGGGGAGGGGTGGAGTTGTGTACATTTTGAAATTAGATTATATCTCAACATAAAAAGCCGAGCATAACATCGATCGTCTTATGTCATTTGGGGATTAAATATTCCAAAAGAGAAACTGAATTCTTTGTTTTATGTTTAAATTGTGTCTCGTTCAACAGTTCCAAATACAGTTTTTTGCAGCAATTTTGTATTTCCCAATGAAATTCCTATGATTTTTTTATGCCCGTGTAATTTTTGTGTTCCCTAGAATTTTGTTCATATACAATGATTTTGGCTATATCCTCAACATTTATAACTTCCATTTCTTTATCAAAAATATTGATGATTTTGCCGTTCTACGTTCAATATACAACAATGTTGTTTTTTCCTCTTTTCAAATAAATGCTTAACATGTGTTCAAACTAAAACGAATTAGCATGGAAGGTCTATTTAAACAAACACAGAAGCTAGTTTTCCCATTTCAGACAGAATTTTATTTTACAATGGAGGCCTGGTAAACATTGAACATTTTTATAGTTTAGCATATTCCGACAAATATAAAAGAATGCATTTTGAAAGGCCTTGTGTTTACAGTTCTTTAACATATTTACATCATATTTATATAATAAGGCTATGGTTGGCGGTGTGAACTTTTCCGTCTATTCAAATATTGTTTATTTTGTTTTCTCTTTCTTTGAGGTAGCATTTTTACATTTGAATAACGAAAAATTGTAGGTCAAAATCTACGTTATACATCTGGGACACTCTCAAGCCGTCTGAATGTGTGATTTGAAGATATACTATTTTTCTTAGCAAAATAGAATGGACGAAAAGTATTTTTACTGCAAAAGAAGGCAAGAAAGGAACATCTGATCCTGGATGTTTTTTTCATGCAATCTTACAATTTTTTTTCTAACTAGCCTGATGCAATCGTGCCATTTTTCGGTCCAAACCGGAAATGTTGCTTCATATATGTCGTCCTGATTATTTTTTTAGCTTCTTCCTGTCCTGATAATTTTTTTCACCAAATTTCTGATCCTGGATTTTTTTTCGGATTCCTTTCTACCCCCCCCCCCCCCTAATTAAAATCAAATGGTCGCTCCCTTAGAGAGACGATATTCACACAGTAGCTCTTTTTTTAAGCAATTCGCTTAAAACCCGTTCAAATAGCAATATATTAAAATTTTAAGCCAAGAACAAATTATCTCAGTTGAGAAATGTACGAATTTATTGCGTCCGAATTTTAGTTGCTAAATATTGTATGACTTCGCTTCAGTTCCAATAATGCCCTGGGATGATAGCTGGTCCATTTGTTGGACATATTTGTATAAATTTCCCAGAAATTTCTCCATTTTATTCTGTGTGGAGTTTTTGTCCGTTTTGGGGTAGTTTTGGATGTATTGGGGTAGTTTGGGTGTTTTGAGGTAATTATTTGGACCAAAAGGAACCAGTCTTGAAAGCAAAATGATTCGTGAATTATATTTGTCTTCAGTCCTTGGAGGCTCCTTATAATGGTGAATTTTTTGGTAAAGTTATTGTAAAAAATTACAAATGCTATGGACCATAAAGAGTACCCATTGTTCGTGGCGGTTTTGTAATATTGCATGACATGGGATTATCGGGGTTTTCTAGGACATGTGTCCGATACATATTTTTAAACAACAAAATTCTTAAATTAATAATGAATTTTGAGAGTCTTTCTTTTGTGCAGAGCGACTAATTATTCTTTTTCAATAGATATAAAGTTACAGTTAATGATGCATTGAAGAGGGTAAGAAAACAAAGTAATAATATTTATTTTATTGCCCTATTTCGGGGGCAATAATTAGTTTATATGTTCACTGCCTTTTCGTGTGCCTAGTCAAGTCTTTGATCCCCGAAATGTGAATTTTTATTTCACACTATGGTCATAAAGTGCCAGAAAATATGGATTTCATTGGGTTCGTGATATGTCCGGAATTTCTGCCATTTTCTGAGGAATTTATTGTTGCTGACAATATTCATTAAGGCGTGTCAAACCAGTGGAATGCCTTAATAAACCGACATGATTCTGTTAATTGGATACAGAAGTCTTCCCATGTAGGCCATTATCTTGGTGACATAATCTCATTTGCATATACACATAGTTAACGTATGCGTCCTGACACATGGCTCACCCCGCTGTGCATTTCCTCCCTTTTATTTTATTTTCCCTGCGGTGCAGGGTTAATATTTGGTGCGGGATTAACATTTATTAATTAAATGATCAGTTTTATTGGATTAGATGTTTGTTAAAGAGAAATCATATGATTTTCGTAATTATCAATAAACGTCTGCTTTCTTATCTCGGAGCACGTGCCACGACTGATTTAATTTACATGTTTATTTGTTTCAAATATTTCCTGGATAACAAATTACTATAAAATTTTTGTAGGAAAAATAATTTATACCAATAAAAAGACAGCAAATCAACAGAGAATTTCAATTTATGTAAAATAATCATTTGATGCTATAAATATTAATACTTTTACAGAAAATGACCAAAAAAAATTGCCCATCAACACCAAGCAAGCAGAAAAAATAGGACCCTGAGGACAGTGGACTCATAACTTGGTTAAATGTTCTACAGCTTGCTTGTCTTGTCACAAACTTGTATGATAATTTTATGACAATGAAATATTTGATTTGATTTGATAATTTTTCTTCTTATTGCTATATCAGCTGTGAAAAGCTCAAATTATTTATGATTTATTTATTTATTTAAAGCTCAATTTATACCCAATACAGGGTCAGTGGCAACATATAAACATATACTGTCATATTTTCTTTCACTCTTATAGGTTTCTACATGAATATTGGGGAAAATTGTTCAGAGAAGAATTCTTCAAATACATATGACCCGTTCGGGTTGAAATGCATCACTTAACAAATTAAAACAGTCGTTTCTTTTTTACAACAGTCATAAGAACTGAGGAGAGGAGACAAATAACTGTTTTATATTGTAAACATTAATTCTTTTATGTTTTGTTTTTATAAATGTGATGTACTACAACCCAAATGGGTTATAAGTATTTGAATAAAGAAAAATATATACTAGTAATACCAACAACTGTTTACATTTATCTCCTCTCCCCAGTTCCAATGACTATTGTAAAAAAGAAATGATTGTTTTAATTTGTTCAGATGTTGACGGATTAAGTATAATAGTCAACTATTTTTAACAGATAAAGGGAATTAAAATTTAAATGAGTTTTCATGCAATATCCTAAAAATTGCTTTCTGAAGGATTCATTAACTTCACAATTAAAGAAAAAATATTTCTCATTGTCCAAGACTTGACATGTTTTACATAATCTTTCCTCTCTGGGTTTGTATTATTTCTACCAGTTTCTATTAACAACTCACGGTCACTCACTCTAAATTTTGTTATAAGTTTTCTGTTTTCCTTATTGGAATGATAATGAAATTGAAAATGAAACTCATTATTTTTTCACATGTCCGAAATATGTGAACGTAAAGAATTAATGAAAAATAAAAGTAAAATTTTTCCAGAATTTTACAAATTAAACAAAAATCTTCAACTCAAAAACTTGATTTCGTCTTTTCAATGCATGCAGTATGTTGCTCCATTTATAAAAAGTCATTAATACTGAAGAAAGTGGACTCCCAGATTGCATAAGTTCATTGTATTTGTGTAGTGTATTGTGTATTTGTATTTTGTTTATGCCATCAGCCCTCGGGGGCATAATTGTGCATTTGTGAATAAAGTTGATTAATAATCTTTTTCTTTTCATTATTCATTTTAATACAGAAAATTTTTATTTTGTTCATTTATATTGCACGAGCTGGCGAGTTATATTTTCAACGAGGGATAATATTCCCCAAATATTCATACAATAACCCTTCTATTGTATACGACACTAAAATTTCTGTTAGAATTTACAATTTTGTTGTCAATGACATCATGAAATATAAGTCATATTTGCAATATGGAAATTCATTGCACACAGTTGTTTATTAGGGAAATATTATGTTGCAATACAGTAAATAATATTATCATTATCTAATTTAACTATTTATCTATATAGTTCAAAATCAATATCAATATATTTAGCATAGATTCTACAAATTTTAAAATGAAAATTATTATTATTGTTTTTTTTAATTTGTATCAAATAGTTCAAGAGAATGAAACTTTCCTCAAAACTCTAACATCAAATATAAATCAAATTATTTTTATATTGCAAATTAGGTCTTGAGAAGTTTTTATCTGTAAAAATTGTAAAATATAGTCAAATCATAACCAAATTAGTCGCTGTTAAAATATCAGCCCTTCAAGTGGTCTCTAAACGACACCCCAAATGACCTCCTCCGCGCACACGGGAACACAAAAAGACCATAAATAGATAGTATTTCTGCAAAAATGAATATTTCGACATATTTTAGTGGCCAAGTATACCGTATCAAATTACATAAATTGAAAGAATATTTCTTTTTATTACAGAAAACTTCATTGATAATGTTTCATGTTTTGGGGGTTATTCCTGAATAAAAATCACACCATTTGTGCATCCGGTCGATATCATGATATTCGTTTGTCGGGATACCATAAAACTTTGTACTAATTCACAATGAAATTGAAACATATGTAATTTTTGAATAGATAAAAATATTAAATTCACATTCTTTTCGATAAAAATGGCAGCTTTACGCAAAATTTTATCTCAACTATCCAATGTGATATGCTTTGCGAGGTTGTGCTTTTGGTTTTACAAAATCTCCCTCTTAACCGTATATAATACATTGTTCGAAAACCTCCTAAAATAAAAATCAAAGCATTTTTGGGGGTAAAAATGTAGATATTAAGATACAAAGAATATAATTTTGTGTCCCCTGTGCTCGGACATTATACCGTTTTATGGTTCTTTGTGTTCCTTTGTGCACAATGGTCCTTTGCCATGTTTTAAAGAGTCCCTTCGTCACTAGAATATCATGAATATGAAAAGTTGTCGGAGATGAGTGTCATTTTCCACTCATTTGTAGAAAACGATTGTTCAAATGTGCTGATGTGTTATGATAGGAAAAAGAAGGGAAACGGAGAATATGTCAAAGAGGCAACGACCCAAAGAGGAGTAATAACAACTCAAAGCCATCATTAGATCTTCAATGAACGGTGAGGAAACCCCACACCCAACGGCAGGTCGGAGTTGGCCCCTAAATAAAGAGTAATCAAGTTCAGAGAAATAAACATCATCCTAGACTCCCATAGACATAAAGTGAACTAACTAGAAAACAGACAAGACACACAAAGGCTTAATAAATTTCCTGACTTAGGACAGGCGCAAACATTAGCTAGGCTATGGAATAGCCTAGCTATATAGATAGTTCTTGTTGTGAAGTGAGGAGTACGCTTGTGCAGTGAGGAGAAGAAGACTATTAACCAATAGGAATTTCAGATTCTTGAAAATCAAAATGGCGTCCAGCTTCGTCCTGATAAAACGGGGCGGGGTTTAATTTTTCTGTTTCCCCGTGGAAGTTGAAAAGTATTATAAACATTTACTATAGGAGGTACTGGGAACAGGTTTGTAGAGGATGATGGGATTGGTATTGCAATATCGCTTAGCCAGATTTATAAATATAGATATGATAAAGAGAATAAGAGCAGTAATGTAAACCAGAAGTTAATAAATAAAGATGAGGTATTGTGCAATAATCAATAATATACAAATTTCAATTGTGTTCAACAAAGCGTGATTGTAGTTTGTGGAGCAATGGAGAACGAAAGGTGGAAAGAGATAGAATTGCGTTTTTTGCGGAAGAATAAATAGCTACCGGTGTTTATTTGTGTGTGCTGTAAAAGGTTTATGTTTGGAAGCCAAGTACACGAGAAAGAATTTCAAAAGATGAGAGATTGAAAGAAATGTTAAAAGGGGAGAAGCATATTGTGTGTAAAACATGTAACTCTTATGTGTGTAAGGAGGCTATACCTCCTCAAGCAATAAATAATTTAGAAATGGATAAAGCTCCTTTTGAAGAATTAAATACGCTAGAACAACATTTAATTTCTCCAGTTTTACCTTTTTACAAAATTGTGATTTTACCTAAGAGTGATCAGCGAGCTGTACATGGTCCAGTTGTGTGTGTAGAATCCGACATGACAAAAATAACGAAAAGTATTGAATTGAGTATACAAATACATCATGAGCCACCACACCCTTGTCAACCAAACACGCAATTTTCTATCCAAGGCTATTCCATAGCCTAGCGTATCGTTTTTATTTCATAAAAAACATTATCCGATTTATATCATCCACCTATGTTTATAAAGTCCCCTCGTGTTTTCTAGTTACGTATTAGTAACATTGATTTTGTGATAGGGTCTTTGCATTTTAACTAAGGGACCGACCATTTAACCTGAAGGGGGGTTATGGTTTTTTTATCTGGACAGAAAATTTTTTTCGCGCTTCGCGCGAAAAAAAAATTATTGATTTTTTTCACATGTATCAACAAAATATTTTTTTTTTCAAAATTAACATTATTTTTTGGGGCAGAAAGCCTTGTTCAGAAATTTTTTTTTCATCATCTTGGCAGCCAAAATATTTTTTTTCACATAAAATCAGATCCTAAATATTTTTTAGAACCCCCCCCCTTCCTTCAAGTTAAATGGTCAGTCCCTAAACACATTCTAAATTTCTAAAATCTGTATTGCATGGACACGGGTTATGTATTCCGTTATATGCATGAAATCATTATGCTAAACTCCTCAAAGGAAGGGATCTTGGTGGAAGCTGTATACTGAGGGTACATAACTTACT
>MJUU01065487.1:90651-104293 GCA_002080025.1 Modiolus philippinarum | reverse complement strand
GTCCGCGTCCGCATTTGGGTATATATCTTAGTAACTATACAGTGTAGGGTCATCAAACTTTGCATGCAGGTGCATCTTGGGCTAACTCACAGCCTCCAAGAAAATTAGGTCTGTATGACCTATATTTTCCGCTTGAGTGGCTTGCATTCAAATTTACATTTTAGTTCATATCTCAGTTACTATGCGTAGTACAATAATCTAACTGTGCATGTGCATGCATCTCTGGTGGTAGGTCAGCATCCAGGCAAAATAAGGTCACTTTGACCTATATTTTCTGCTTGAGTGACTTACATTCAAGTTAACGTCCGATTCAGATCTCAGTCACATTCAAGTTTACGTGCGAGTTCAGATTTCAGTCACTGTACATGGTAGGATCATCTAACCTTGCATGTGCATGCATCTCTGATGGGAGGTCAGCATCCCAGCAAAATTAGGTCACTTTGGCCTATATTTTCCGCTTGAGTGACTTACATTCAAGTTTACATCCGAGTTCAGATCTCAGTCACTGTACATGGTAGGATCATCTAACCTTGCATGTGCATGCGTCAGCATCCCGGCAAAATTAGGGCACTTTGACCTATATTTTCCGCTTGAGTGACTTACATTCAAGTTTACGTCCGAGTTCAGATCTCAGTCACTGTACATGGTAGGATCATCTAACCTTGCATGTGCATGCATCTCTGATGGGAGGTCAGCATCCCGGCAAAATTAGGTCACTTTGACCTATATTTTCCGCTTGAGTGACTTGCATTCAAGTTCACGTGCGAGTTCGGATCTCAGTCACTGTACATGGTAGGATCATCTAACCTTGCATGTGCATGCATCTCTGATGGGAGGTCAGCATCCTGGCAAAATTAGGTCACTTTGACCTATATTTTCTGCTTGAGTGACTTACATTCAAGTTTACGTCCGAGTTCAGATCTCAGTCACTGTATATGGTAAGATCATCTAACCTTGCACGTGCATGCATCTCTGATGGTAGGTCAGCATCCAGGCAAAATTGGATTGCTGCGACAAAGTGCCACAACGAGGCGAACTTTGTAATCGTTGATTACCTATGTTTTACAATTGACTCAGTCCTGTTGCCAACTGAATTTTACTGTTGTTACGATTGTTTTTTTGATTCATCACATTGGCTGTAGGGGCAAGGTTTGGGCCCAATAAAACTAGTTTAACCACGCCGCAGTAGGTTTGCATGCGCCTGTCCTAAGTCAGGAAAATTATTAAGCCTTTGTGTGTCTTGTCTTTTTTCTAGTTCGTTTACTTTATGTCTATAGGAGTCTAGGATGATGTTTATTACGCTGAACTTGATTACTCTTTATTCAGGGGCCGACTACCTGCCATTGGGTGTGGTTTTCTCACCGTTCATTGAAGATCTTATGGTAGCTTTGAGTTGTTATTACTCCCCTTTGGGTCGTTGTCTCTTTGACACATTTCCCGTTTCCCTTCTTTTTTCTATATGTGTTCCAAACCTAAACGCAATTTCACAGTGTTAAGTTTTTTCTTTGAACACAAAGATCATCTAAGAATATTATCTACAAGATGCCACATTGTAAAAATTTTATTTGCTTGGCGCTCATCGGTTGTAAACTTCTTCTTGCTTTGATTAGCAAATATTGACTTTTCGCACGTCGAATAAAGTGTGCGAATTTTTCCAAACTTCCTGTTTTTTTGCATGATTATCCATTATTCAGCTGTTTGTTTGAAAGATTTCAGAACTTTTACATATGGTTACCCTCTGTTGATTTATAAACTTATGATTTTTTTAAAAAACATTCGGTACAATGAATTGGCCATTTTGTGAAAATAAAAATTAGTTGACTATTCATTTTAGCTACTTGTGCACTTGAGAAGAAACCGTGTCGTATCGTGAAAAAAGAAGCTGCAAAAATGCTCTGTGCTAAACAGAAAAAAAGGAAAAAATAACCCAAACCAGGAACTCGTTGTTAGGCTATAAAACACATTCTATTATTGAACAAACATGTACTAGAACCAAGTAAATCATTAACGGATCCAGAAAGGATGTCTGGGAATTGGAAACTCCCGTTTTCTGGAAACACTTTCACATTTGAACAGAATTCAGGCAAAAATTGACAAAAATGGGAAAAAAATCGACTGGAGACCCCCCCTTTTCAGTAGATCATATAAAAGTAATAAATGGCACTTTAATTTGCACTAGGACGACCCATGTCCTCGACACATTGAGAATTACCGTATGTCGATTGGCACAACACATATGGTTTATGTAACCAAGTATTGCTGTTCAAATATAAGTTGTATACTTTTGATAAAACAAGGCAAATAAAATAAACAAAGAAAAGAATATACCTGTTTATCTGGCTGTGTTCGCTACTCGCAAAAAAGTGATTAGAATGAAGTTTAATTATGTTTTATGTAAAATTTATCAACATTTTATCATAGAATGGTAGTCGCAACATGTATTGTAGCCATATGTGACTTCTTTGCAGGGAGAAATTATCTTTTATGAATATTGATTAAACCTCATGCTACGTTAAATGCATGAATGTGCAGATCAAATTCACCGCTAAATAAAAAGAAATATATTTGATTTCATGTCTTTGGGCGAGAACAGAAATGTCAGCTCTAGAAACTCAAATTGTTTCTTCTCCTTTCAAGTCTGCATTTACTTGAATCCTTCATTGATTCTCTCATTATACAGAGCGGTCGTAGTGGTGGAACATAATTACTGGATTATTTGAGTTAATTACAAAAACAGGATAACAGTAAACACCTACAATGGCCGAGAACTACAATCACATGCCACAATTTACAAGCAAACTGCACTAGAAAAACAATAAAACTTTGCCTTTATTGAAAAACTATTTAACCCATTAGGGTAATAGCAAAGACATTTAAACAATACATTTAAACAATGACAACAAATATGAACAAATAAAACAAAAAAGAAAAAGTAAGACAGTATTATTCTGATACTAAAACAGTATGATGGTCATCTTTCCTCAGTTCTAATGACTGCTGTATATAAGATATAATGAAAACAAAAGACAAACATAAATAACGATAGGAACTCGGGATAACCGGACTTGGTACCGGCACTAGCGAAAGCCAGTGGTAGGGTTCAACCGGTTTATGGGTACCCAAACCTCCCCTTTCTCTATCCCGTTTCCCTATAGTATAATAAACATGCGAATAAAACCAAATACAGGTAGACTACTAACTCAATGACCACTATCTTGGAACAGAAAAAGATATGACAAAGGTCAAGGAGTGCTCGCCGCTAAACTGCCGGCTAACTCAAGGAACCTAGTCTGCTGGTAAAGCACTAACGAGTACCTAAGCAAAAATGAGGAAAGGGGAAATTCCAAAATCCAAAATCACGCCATCTCTCACTCTATTTTACATCCCTTTGGTCTCACCCAGAGATGGCGGGAGCTGTGTAATCTGTCTGTAATAGCTGTGCATTCGAAGAACAGCCAAATCCCTCGGTGGGAAGGCAATCTCGATATTCATATTCTGACCCCATTTGGTTCCTACCATAGACCGTTATATTTTAATTTTTTAGGCCCTACTTTAGTGTAAATATTGGCAAATCCGGGGAGATGGGCAAGTTTCCACGTTGAATGGATTTATAGACAGTTTATTATATGTATAGTTACTTCCCATTGTGTAGGCCAAATAGACTTTTCTGGAAGACATTTCAGTGAAGTGTTGAAGCTAATTAACACCTGTTTGTTTAGACTCAATAAGAATATGAAATTTTATTTGTCTGTTCTTTTAAAAAGGGTTCTTGCATTCATCATTATGAAAACTAACCAAGCTTGGACCCAGTCAGTCCTACATAAAGAAAGATAACTCCTTTAATTCCCTATAATGATCTGGAGGTTTGAACAAATGACAAAAATAGAGAAGTGTCTTTACTGTAAATTTAATGTTTCTTTTACAAAGTTTTTTTAATATCATACCGGTATAAACATTGAGGATATAAATGAACAATAAACATACATGTCGGGCAAACATAAAAACATGCACCATTGTACTCTCTTCGGAGTTTATGACTTTGGGACGAATTGGAGCAAGGGAGATATCACCCAGAATCCCGAACTACAAAGGAACTTAACAACTGATAAAATTCCAATTCCCGGTGCATTTATTTCCGGAAATCCCGGGCTTAAATTATAGAAATTAAATTATCCCGAATTCCCGAGCTCAAAAACTTCTA
The DNA here is from genome assembly GCA_002080025.1 of Modiolus philippinarum. NCBI lineage: Eukaryota > Metazoa > Mollusca > Bivalvia > Mytilida > Modiolidae > Modiolus > Modiolus philippinarum. Next base: position 100,092 of record MJUU01065487.1, on the reverse strand, counting down.
ATCCCGGCATCCCCGAAAACTCCCCCCCCCACCTTTTGATGAAAGGGAAAAGCAGGGTTCATAAGACAAAAACATTATGTTTTCAAGAAACTTACTTTAATTTTTTCCATCAGTTTCAATATGGATACAAGGACGGAAAAATAATCATGCAAAATGATCTGTTTTTAGAAAAAAATAGTCCCCATCAGGCATCTTCAATCAAATTTAAGTTTACTGTTTATAGCCGGAATACATTTTGAAAGCAGAAATCATATGTAGTTCAATGGTTTAGTCATCGACAAATTGTAAAATGCTTGTTCCGGTCCATAAAGGAGAGGTCCAGTCCCTCAAGGGTTGCACACTGACATAATTTTTCTAAACCATCTAGCACTGCAGTGCGGGGAATAGTTATGAACCAGATTTGAGGCTTTAAGTGGACCCAAACACACGTCGTAGAACTTTTTGATTTTTGGAAATGATACTGAAATCTTGTATTTTTTCGCAAAAATGTAAACACTGCAAATATTAATGAATTGATCATTACTTTTCATTGTTTAATTTGAAAATGCTTTCGTGCAATAATATGACCTTGGAATGTCCCCGCAAATGTCATAAGATTATAATTAATCTTCATATTAATGTTTAAAGATTAGGTTACGACATTTCATAACAATATCACACATATTCAAAGTTTTAATAAGATTTTCACAATGACCGACATATTGTTATAATTTCATTAAACAGAAACATGTAATAAACTTATTAAGAAGGAAATATACATAGTACATAAGGTATATTTGTCATCTATTCAATCTAAAGCTATTATGCTGATGGTTTTGTTAAATGACGTTTTATTAGCAAATAAAATAAAAAATTCCCGTGTGACATTAAAAATCGTGGAATTCTTTGGAATTTAACGTCCTCCTTTTATGGTACATGTAGGTTGTAATGCACATGGGATCCAGGGGCGGCCATGATCTAGGATTTTATGTTAGCGGGGGATTGATTGAAAAAAATCGCTGAGTGGAGCAGGGCACGAAAATCTGTCGACAAATTTTGGTCAAAAGTCGATTTTTCAATAAAAACATTATATATTTCCGGCTTTAGGGGAGAGCGCTTGCCCATCACGTCCCCTTAAATACGCGCCTATGATCGCTTCGAAGAAGGAGAGAATCGGATACGGAGAGGGATTGAATTATTCGAGTTATGATAGTGGTATATTCATGAAATTTCCCGGGGTTAATCTTTGAAACAAAACTCGAGGCAGAATTCTGTTAAAAGTTTTGAAAAAATAATTGAAGAGGGGTCCATTGAAAATCTGCATGAGGCCACAAAATGTATATGTGTTTCCGGTTACAAGGAATTTGAAAATAGGGTCGGTAGGTCCGCAATATTTAGTCATACCGCTAAAACAGGAGGTGTAATCTGACGAGTAAAAATGACGGGTTTGACGATAGGAGACGGGAATCCTATGATTTTAACAATTCATGGCGCATTTTCTGATGAATAATGCTAGCGGTTGTAGAAATAGGCACATCTGAATGGTGTTGCTACCCGCAAAATGGAAGACTACCGCTAAAACGATAGAAGTCACACAATAACATTTTGAAGTATGACAAAAATGCTAGGGTCGCAAGGAAAAATTAGGGTTGGTCGGATAACCGGAAACACACACATTTTTTTATTTGTCCTGAAGGACCAACATTTGGGTTGAAAAAAGTATCTTTATTTTAAAAAAAAATAAGCAGAATCTTTGATAACCAAAAGTTCCAAATTTCAAAGATATATGGTATTTAATGCACTGATGATGAATGTTAGGATCCTCTTGACGGAGGTGGTGGTGGTGGTGGGGGGAAGGGAGTTACCGCAGAATCAAGAAATAATTGATTTTTTGCTGATGTAAATCAATAATTATATACATCTACAAAAAGGACTAATTCAGTAATTTTCACCAAATATGGCAATCAAATAATCAAGAAGTGGATCTGATAATCGTTGAAAACATAATTAGTAATCAAAATGTCACCAATACAGCCCCCCCCCCCCAATAATCAAGTAATTAAGAAACCCATGAGTAACCCACGTGGAGAAGGTTTGGATATGTAAATATTACCCAAGTAAAGCAAAATTTCACCACAACCAAGTTATTTAAAGATAAAACAATCAAGTTGTTTAAAGACAAAACAATAAAAATACACACAGTGTAAAAATAAAGACAATTGTCTATACAAGGAGTTTGGTTGGACGGTGAGACAGAATTAAACCAAATATATTGTTTTTAAATTAATATGCAAAAAAAAACAAAAACAAAAAAAACATCGACACCTGTACGGTACCATCGGTTTTGTGTTACACTGGTGTAAATCGGTTAGATCAAGTACAAGCGACAAGACTGCGTATGCCAAAAATAATGAGAAACATGCCAAATGAATAAATTATTAATTATCCAATATTAACTCTAGGAAGAGTGCAGACCACTCTACGAATATCTACACGGACAACAAACGGATTTACCAGTAATTAATACATGCGTTCGTGATTATCACTTTTACACTTCTTGACAAAATGGTTCAAATATACACGTGGAACCACTACAAAGGCAGACAATTAAAACGTAAATCAGTCAAATTATTTAAACAAAAAGGTAACAAAATACCTTCTCGAATTAAAGTTCTCTTGACCTATTTAATTTTTCTTTTTGTTTCGTTTCATAAATTTTGAAAGTGAAATTTTAATCCCTTCACCACGTGTCCTTCGCGGGTGAAACGAAACCTAATGGAACGAGACAAATTAACACGATAGGTAAATCCTTTTGTTAGGAAATGAAAAACGGTATTTCACAAACGAAAATTGTATAGTCTGCTAACGAAGCATGTAAAGCGATGAAAATGATTTCATTGTTAAAGCCGATAGGAAGATTTAGAGATTAAAGTCTAGTATACAAAATGGTGTTATCTGATAGAATTCCGCCAACTATTTCGGTTCTCGTTGAAACTTCTTTCATAATTGAAAGTTAAAACTTACGTCACATTGCGGTGCCGTTAAAAGACCTTTTCTAATATTATTTCATTCATTTTGGGTTGGAGGGGGGCTTTAACGAATACCACACTTCAATCTGCATTCAGGTGCACGTTATCAGAGACTCCTCTTATATACGTCTGAAAATCAGCCCAACATTGTTAGATCTGCACATTGGTAGTACCCTCTCCGGGATTCGAACCATCACTGTTGTGACATCTTTGGCAACACCGCCTGCACTACGTCCAGCGCCCTAGACTACGCGGCCTCCTAGGCTATATAAAATATAGTTTTCGGTAACCGGGTGATACCTCCTCGTAGGTTTAATCTAGGGTTGTAACGCAGTACATGATGTATAGGTGCTCTTGCAGATCAGCTGTGTGTATAGCAGAGAGGATTCATTGTCTTACGACAAGGAATGCCGCCACACAAGGTTATATATAGTTGTCTGAAGTATGTGACAACTATTCATACTATACCTGTCCAATGGATAATATCGTGAGACATTATATATGAGAGAAAGAGAGAGAGAGCGCGCATTTTTCTTTCTCATTATTTAAAACAGTGGTAATATTCTGATGTTGTAGATAAGTGTAGTATTTCTAAAAAGTTAAACTTTAAACCTAATATATATCTGCCGAACTGGTGCAATATAGTGCCCAAACTGTGCTGCATACCCAGATGATGGAAAACCTAATGAATAGTTTACAAGAATCTTTATTTGTACAAATAGACCCTAACGGGTTAAAGCAAAATATAAACAATACAATGACATACAAATTCACAAATTGTTTACAAAATATAACCATGATAACAAGAAGATAATTTACAACTACAGTGAATGTTTATTGGAATTCATAATACGGGGAGTAATAATATGCAAAACTTCTCAAGTTATTATTTTTGTTTTGAATTGAATTCTTTTTGTTCAGACTCATATTTTTGACGTCTAAAAAGTAATGAATTTCCTCTTCAATTTTGATTAAGTAATATAGCTGAACATCTTATTGCATACTCACTTGCAAAACGTTGTGAATGACGACCTTGAAAAAATAAATGTCTGGTCAAAAAAGTGGTAAGTATCCTTTAACGCAATAATATGAACTGTACAGCCCCTGATTCTCGATTAGAAATAACAAGGAATAAATTTAAGCTTTCACCTAGTAAAAGTATCTTCAAAAATTGTTTAAAAATCGCCAATCTTTTTAAATTTGGCGAATGAAAAACTAATATTATTTACACAAGGATTCGCCACATGTGTAGTCAACTAAGATCTGATACAGGGTAAATTTAATATTTAACCCTTCTTGTTGCTGTGGAAATCCATTTGAAGATGCCATACACTATTTTACTGAATGTCCTAAATTTATTGATGCTTTGTCGTGACCTTCCTTCGAGCTTACGGTTATTTAATATCTCTTTAGAACTTCTTTTAGCAGGTTACGAATCTTTGACATATGATGAAAATTGTACTAGTTTTTCCTACGTTCATACATACATAAGAACTCACGATTTTGTATTTTGATTACATGTATTTGATTATATTTTCTCAAAATGTACACTCTATATATGAATTAGTTTTATTTGCATTTGATTTCAAATTACTGTTACTTATTTTTTTTACATATTGAAATGTATATTTGATCTATGTCGCCATTAACATTTCTGTTTATATTTATATGAATATGGGAGAGGACGTTTCATAATGTTTTGTAACTTTTGTCCAATCCCTTTTGCAAATTTGTTTTTGCGAATAAAATATGTTTAATGTCATGTACTCACTTGCAAGTAAACTTCGATAAAATTGACGCCCTTCTTGAGGTATGCAGGGGAATTAAATTATCACAAAATGTTTTGCCATCAATAATCAATTCCTAAAAACAGATAAATTTTAGTCAATTTTCGTAAAATATTAACCAACAGTGTTCTGGTAATCAAGTAATCATTAAAAAATAACATGTTAATCAACTTAAAAACCAACAAGTAACCAAGAAACATATGAGAAGGCCCAAAATCATTGATGTCGCATTAATTATAGAATTGAATAAGAATTATACCATTAATGTAATTATTCTCGTGCCCCAAATACAAAACAGAACAGGAGATATAAATATGATACAAAGAAAGCTAACATGTGCCAATTAATATCTTTTAATTCTAAATGATCCCGCAGTGCCGTTTGGGCTAACATTTTATGAGGTCGTATCAGGCGTCTAACTGCTCCATAAATTAGGTAATCCCAAATCCAATCATATTAATCTTTACAATAGACGTCGTTGTATATAAAATAAAGGACTTTCTGCAGTTAATCTACCCAATCAAAATAATGCAAATAGACAAATAACACAATTCTCTGCATACTATTTCAACGTGTTGTCAATTTCGCGCATGACGGCTGGTGAGTTTGAAATGTACATCTTCTATGAAGATGTTGGGATGACGTTAAGAGGCCGGGGTCGTTTGATGATTTTATCATGCTTTTTTTCTTCTATTATATTCAGATGTTCTTGTTCAAGATACGTGTACTTTTTGATTGCATTCGTCGATAAGAATCAGTCGAAAATATCGGTTTGTTTTCATTGTCTATATGAGGTGCCAGTCAGGAATTTTGAGTCAAAGAATAAAATCATAAGAGAAACCTAACTATGGCATGATACTGCAGTTTCCCGCAACAATGAGAAAAACTAAGCTGACAGATGAAAAAGACATCGGATGCAAATGCTAGATCCAATGTCCTCATCCTTTATCAAAGAAAAGGCACCACTCCTAAAACTCCATCCAGTCCTTTTCAAGTGCTTACAGACAACATACTATCCATACTCTTATGGTATGTCGTCCACAAAATGGAAAATATGCCGAAATGCAACAAAATATTTCATGAATAAAAGAATAAAATTGTCAATAAATCCATATATAGACGTTCATTGCGATACCGCCTTCAAAAAGGGGATTCCACGAGTTCAAGAAATGTGTTCCAGGCGAGTATTTGCCATAGTTTTGTCAGTTTTTTGTCTGAATCCAGCACATTTTTTTTGTTTTTTTTTAACGAACCAAAAGGACAAATAAATAATGAGAAATCTAAAAGCTGGTTGGGTTTAAGTTAACATAATTTGAAACAAAAATACTAGAAAAAAAGAAGGGAAACGGGGAATGTGTCAAAGAGACAACGACCCAAAGGGGAGTCTCTTCAATGAACGGTGAGGAAATACTGTCTATTTTAGGTTCATAAATATTTTTCTATATAATCTACATTAAAAACGACCTGATTAAAAACGTATTATAAATCAAAACATGTTTTTCCTTGTACATAAATATATATAAATAATACAAATCATATCTTACAGTTATAGAAATGACCATATTATTTAAAATAATCTCCACGAGATGTTTAGGATTACAGGCAAAGTATATAATATTATGTTAAGATATAAGACTAATATTTTAAAAAATATCTATTGATTCTTTAATGTTTCAACTTGTATATCAATTACAAAATTACAAGTTGTCAGAATGAGGCAGGCCGAGACACAAATCCCTGTGGATTTTCTTAATTCCGTGATTCAATATTTCCCCTAATGATATGTTTACGCAATTAGTTTCACATTAATCCCCATAATCCATACGGGTCAATAGATGTAATCACTTTCTTTTAGGTATTAATTAACGGGGCTCAATGGGCAGCTCTGAGAAGTCGCAGGTGATTTAAAAACAGCAAGGCCCAAGTTCGGTTTACTTTGCTTTTGTTTCATATAATTTTTTTCTCGATCTCATCGTTTTGTTCAAACAACTCCTACGTAGCAGGGAGCACCTCTAAAATATGCCAAACAGTTTGACCAGGTTGGGTTTTAAATCCCGTATAGCCCATTCACTATTGACAGCTGATATATACTTTGGAATCAATTACTTACATTTATATAATTACATGTATATATTTGTGATTGTATCTATAATTATTATTATAGTACGACGGAGGAGTATATTTTGTACAGATTATGTACCCCGAATCGGCAAGATCATTTGATAAATTCCGTTACTAATGCACATTAAATGATTGTCGGTTGGCTTAAAAATAGTATTGTTTGAAGAAATAAGGGATATCGCGGTGCCAAGTATAGGGGCGTCAGACATCTGTATCTTTGTAATTAAAGAGATCAAAGATTATGCCCCGTTTGCTACAAATGGAAGACGAGTATCACTTTTTCTTTGATTACAAAAAAAATGCAAGCAACAGAAATATTTTATTTCATACTTCCAGATTATACTTACAAACTTTTCTGTATTAAACCGTGAAGAAAAATTAACCAAATTCCTTAACCCGTCAACACCCGAACAAATTGAGACTATAACGTCTTTCATTAAACAGTCATTAGAACTGAGAGGGGACTCATCAAACTGTGTTTGATAAAGCTGTTTCTTTTTCATGCTTGCAATGTCTGTGATGATACGACCCAAATGAGTTACCAGTCCGCATTAATAAGATATTAAAAACTAACTTGAATAATCCGATCGCTCGCGGAAGGAATCAGATGTGGAGAGGGACTGAATTATTCTTGTTATGTTAAAACCAAATCGCAACAGACTGTCTACATGTATATATACGAGACTGTTTACATGTATATATTCGAGATGCATATCAGACCCTCTCGTCCTCATTTGTGTGCACCGTCATTTATTTGATGTTACCGTAACGGTACAAACCCTGCCCACATTTAAGAAGGCCACATTATTTCAGTCTGTGTACAACCCTTGTGGGACAATCCTGAGGACAATCCACATATGGATGGGATGTACTATCCACAGTCAGGCAATATCCACAATGGTATGGATTACACAATCTTATGTGTAGGATGTATAATCCGCAATCAGACTGTCCACATTTCGGTGTTGAATGTAAAACCCCGCCACATCAGTCTGTCCCCATTCACAGCCAAAATCAAGATTAGAAACGGATAATGGCATCAGTTAGTGCAATCTTTCTGTTTCTGACCATAAAACACTTATATCAGAGCGGACAAACTACGGACGGACGAGGACTGGTGTAAAAAATGTGCCCGCGGACTAATTGTCACGGGGTGATTAAAATAAGAGTTATCCAGGGGGGACTTTTTTCAGTCTCAATTCACTATGTTCAGTATCTTGTATACCATGTAGATTGTCATATCTTCATAATATAAGCAAAACAATGTTTTTCATGGCGTTTACTAGCACTGTTGATATTTATTGTAAGATTAGTTTACCACACATTATCTTTGTTTATTTTGCCAACACTAAGACATATCTCTTACAACTACACAGTTATTTTATTTACTTTGTTTATTTACGTCTGACAGATGGCTTTTGTTACAACGTATTGTTTGGTATCCTTCGACTGGTCCCATTACACTATCAAATTACTAAGCGATGTAACGATAAAGGTGATGACATTTCAAGGTATAGAGTAAAAGGTCAACAGAGGTCATCACAGGAAGACCAAGCTTTCAATTGGTTCAAAGTTCAAATGTATTATTGCTCTACTTCTTGCTTCATAGTAATGTCCTAGCTACAATATGAAAAAAACAAATGTCCACAAAAATACATCAAGTACAAAAATAAATATTACATATTGCTCAAATGTTATTCAGTTATAAAAGAAACTATAGGTCTTGAAATCGTTTCTGTGTATGACTACCTTATGTACGTCAGGAAAAAATAAAGTATAAAAAATATATACCGTGTGTGGGGGAAGTCTAGTGTACGGCTTATGCATCGGGAAATAGTGTAAATGGTGAATGAAAGGATATGGAGTAAATGCACGTGAGACAAAGTCTCTACAAATACATGGTACATGGTACAAATGCATAAAGCTTGTGTGTATGGTGGGAAATCTGGTGTACGACTTGTACGTCGGATAAAAGTGCATATCTTGTGTAGCGGAGAATCTGGTGTACGGCTTGTGCATTTGGACAAAGCGTAGCTTGTGTGGCGGGAAATCTGGCGTATGGCTTGGGTTTCGGGAAATCTTGTGTATGACTTTCGCTGCTGAAAAAATGTATAGCTTACTAGGCGGGGAATCTGGTGTACGGTTTGTGCGATGGGAAATACAATATATGGCTGGTGCCGCAAGAAATCTGGTTTATAGCTTGTATGTCGAAAATAATGCATAGCTAGTGTTGCAGGAAATCTGATGTTTAGCATCTCCGGCAAAAAATCTGGCTCATGCGGTAACAGTCTAATGGTAGAAACAATACATTCGTTAGAGAGTCCTCCCAAAGATTAAAGTACACGTACTTCAATTCAAAATATTCCGTATAGTCGGTCTCACAACTCATACTCTGAAATACTGTGTACAACAAATACCAATCTCACAACTCATACTCTGAAATACTATGTACAACAAATACCAATCTCACAACTCATACTCTGAAATACTGTGTACAACAAATACCAATCTCACAACTCATACTC
>MJUU01065487.1:23917-37262 GCA_002080025.1 Modiolus philippinarum | reverse complement strand
GCTTTCCATGTATTACGTCTGGCTATAACCAGGGTTAGCTTTCCATGTATTACTTTTCGTCTGTAGTGCAACCGTCGTAAACAACGTTAAACTAAGTTCTTTGCCGACGGCCATATTATTTAGGATGACAAATTTGGTCTGCGCCTAATAAGTATCATTGAGGTCTAATTTGGTGTTAATGTTTTAAGCGGTTCTTTAATAGAAGATATTTGTCTGCATTTCTCATTATAAGGTCCAAAATGTTACACTTAGTTTCCCGCTGGTGGCCATGATGGATGACGGATCGGCAAGAAAGTTATAACACTATGTCAGCACCTCATAAGTTTATTTATGATATGTTTGGTTAAAATCTTATCAGCGTTTCTCTGAAGATCTTTGTATGCATTTATTCCACACTGTTATGACAAACTAAGTCCGCTGGCGGTCTTGTTGGATGACGTATTTTAACCAAAAACACTTGGTCTACATCTTATAAGTATAATGAGAAGTCCATTATTAGTATGGACTTCTGGCATCATTCATAACAAGTTTGGTTCCAATCCAATCAGTCGTTCTAGAGAAGAAGTTTTTTAAACTAAAAGTTTGCGACGGTAAATGGTAATTATAAAAATATAGATTGAACAATGATAAATGGAATTGATTATGAGATTTCTCACTTCAAGTTAAATATAAACAACGAGGCTTGCCGAGTGTTTAAACAATAGACAATTTGTGTCATGAAATAATTCTGAATTGTGCAAACGAGAAAAATTGATTACAAATGGGAGAAAAAAATGAATATTTGATAGAAATTATACGTGAGAATTCTTAATCTATTTAGTATGATAATAATGTCATCACAATAAGAAAATATTTTGAGTTTTCTCTTAAATATTAGTTATTTGTAGGAATTAACGAGTACGACATTTTTTTCTCATGTATCTACAAGTGCTTTTTTGACTTATCATTGATATTTATTTCTGAATACCAAATTGCTATCAAAACGACAGAGGACTGCAGTTTTGTAAATTGAAATACTTTACTAAACATTGAAACTATGTTTGTCAGAAAATGACACAAACAAATGAATCATTTTTATTACATTTCAAACTTCAAACAAGTTTTAAACATGAAGTCGGCATAAAGCATTAAAAATACTTAAAATATAAACGTATTATTGATGATTTAAGTTAAATCCTTCAAATGAGAACGTAGACAGATTATTATATCAAAATAAGTTAATCCGTTAAATCTCTAATCAGACTTAAATCCGATAAAAAGTACAGGGTTTATAACTAAGATATAATGTGGCACCACCTGTGCTGTAGAAAATGTAACGATGTACCGAAATTTAATCCCTTTGGACTATTTAACTTGCGGTATTTCACAATGAATACAAGTTTCTTTCGTCAATAAGATCATGCTAAATACGGTTGATAAAGGCCCGACCCTGCAGCGATTGTTAACAAGATCATACTAAATCCGGTCAACGAGGTCCGACTCCCCGAGGAGTTGTGATGCTCTGCGATAAAGGAATTGTCGGTGATATATCTAAATGTGCTGACAAAGTAATTTCTGAACAAACATGAAATATACTGGTAGATAATAGGTGTATTAACTTTGCCTCACTAGTTGTATTTACAACGTATCCTTTTTCAAAAGGTTTGGAGCTCACTTAAAACCATTAGCGGATCCAGGACAGGGTTCCGAGGTTTGGACTTCCTTTTTCCTAGTTGTTTTAATATAGGGCATACTTTGCGAAAAATAGCAAATAATAGCCTGGAACCCCCTTAGTCTTGATCCTTTCTTTGGGATGGATCCTGCAGTACTGATACTCATAAAAGTATAAAATTTTGCTAGCTGCTTAAAAAGTTCAAACTCATGAGACAACGATTTAAGCCTATTTGCTAATACTCTATCGAATGAGAGCATTATAACTTTGAAAAGACGACCGTAGTCAGCAAATAACCACAAGAATGATGATAACAATATACCCGAAGTTCCTGTGAATTTACTTTCTTCTTATGCGCATTTCGACAACTTATGTGTATTCAGTGCATTTGGAAATCCATGAACCAAAATGTGTGTAAAAGCTGATAGAGCACAAATTACCGAAAAGGAACTAAACAGGAAAGCCAAAATCAGCTAAGGACAGAGCTATGCAAGAGGGAGATATTCCTTAGGCTTAAACAAAAATTTCTCAAATTTAGATATTGAAAGTTTTCAAATGAAATCGGATTTCTGACCAACACCGAATACTGGCTATTGGTTGGAGAATACCATCGGGGACTAACAGTCCGCCAGCTGTGGAATCGGCTCAGTGGTAACAAATAACAAAATACCGAAGTTCCTGTGAATTTACTTTCTGCATATGCGCAATTCGACAACTTATATCTCTTCACAGTGCAGATCAAATCAAAACATTTGGAAATCCATGAACCGAAGTTTGTTTAAAAGCTGATAGAGATCAAATAAACAAAAAGAAACTAAATTGATATTCCACACAAAAAATGTCCGTCTTTGAAATCGGATTATCGATCGAAGTGAGAAAAACTTAGAACTATTAATTACCGTTCAGTAAACAATGGGCCTACTCGACTAGTACCAAATTAATTGTACGGTGACTGCAAAATATGGAACTATAGTCGTTTTGTAATTTCCCGCATCGCTAGGATACATCCTAAATATGGATAATATAACAAACATGCCGGAGACATCATGAAACCAAATAACTTAATGCCTTCAGTACAAACCAATTCAAAACATTTGGAAGACCGTCAAGAAATATAAAAACCGATAGAGAACGAAATTATCTATGCGGCAAAAATCAGTAGTAGTTAAGAAATGAGAGTTCTGCCCCAAAAGCATTTTCCATGCAGAAATCCTGCAAAAGACCCCACATTTGGGTCCCCGGGATGCAAATGGGTCTAAAGCGAGTCGGGGATGCTGAAAAGTGCTGGGAGTCAAGGCACCTGGGGCGTGGAGGGTCTTTTCCGATGGGGAAATACCTCGTCGGAACAGATTATTTTCTTGCGTAATTCTTAGTGAATTATCTCCACTGATTTTTTTTGGGGGGAAAAAATAGCATTTTTGCAAATTATTCGCACCAGAGACTATAAGGAAAGGAGAAATAACCTGCCAGATTTCCTGAAATATCACCTGATGAGATTTTAAAAAAAATCGCAGGGGTCCGAAGGCATGCAGGGGAAAATTTGAAATTATTTTGGCGATATGCAAATTTTCCCGACCTTCTAAAAGTATTTACTGAAAGTACGTAATATAAATACCGGTCGAAAATCTATAATTAGTAACATTATGCACAAGCCTGGTAATCGAGAAAAATCACCATTCCAACTTAAAAAATTTAAGCATTTGAATAGTATAAATAAAATCATGCCATTCAAGATTATCATGGATCGCTACAAAGATTCCGTCTGCGAAGATAGCAGACCAACTTCATCATCCGAAAAGCAGAAATTCTGCAATACCCACTGAAAAGGAACAAGGGGCAACTTTGCAAGGGCAAACCGGGGAAAGATGGACTTTGCTGGAGGCATACCCAGCGGCAAGACGACATCGATCAGCCGATCGGAGGGAAATTTAGGGGGGGGCGAGACCATGGGGAACTTATGAAAATCGCTATGGAGGACGGGGTGAAGGGATATAGCAGGAAAAATAAGCTTGATTTGGTGCGGCTCATTGAGTCGGCGACCGACCGGAAATTCAAACGTCGGGAAGCAGCTCATGGCGATAGCGAGGCGGAGGGTTTAACCAATATCTCCCGGCTGAAGAAACTTCAGCTTGCCGAGAAGGTGAAGCAGAGCATTGAAGAAGCCGCATACCTCATCGAGGTTTGGGACAAGCGATTCAGGCGAATGAGTACAAGCCCCTCAGGGGAAGCTCATATATCCCACTTCCCAAGAAGCTCGCTACCAAGAAGGCAATAGTAAACGTGCAAAATGAGGATCAGCAGTGCTTAAAATGGGCGATCCTCTCGGTTTCCATCACGAGGAGGTGGATCAGAAGCACACCAGCCGAGTCAAGCGGTAGGAAAAGTGGGCAGACGAGGTTCGACGGCATCGACTTCCCGGTCTCCGGGCAATCGATAGGTTCGAGAAGCTCAATGAAGGGATCAAGGTAAACTTTTATGTATTCTTCGAAGGAGAGACCCGCCCTATTAAGGTATCCGAAAAGGATGATGCCGGGGCAAAGAACGTGGATCTCATGCTAGTGGGTAACGATGAGACGAAGCACTACTGCTGGGTGAAAAATCTATCGCGGCTCTTGACGGCGCAGGTAAGCTATCACAATGGGGAAGCTTACTTCTGCCGCCGATACCTGAATTACTTCACTTGGCAAGAAAAACTTGACCAGCATATGGAATATTGCGGTCAGAAGAAAGCGGTGAAAATCGAGATGCCGAGCGATGGGAGCTACGTCAGCTTCAAAAACCACATCCGGTCGATGAAGGTGCCATTCGTCGTCTACGCCGACTTCGAGTGCTTCACAACAAAGGTGGGGCCTGAACCGGCAAAGGCCGGCGTAGACGGAATCATGCAGCTGCTAGACTACCATCCAGAAGGTAGAAGGGGGTGAGCCGTCCAAGCCCCATACCACGATCCTCCAGAAGTACGTACAATCGGGATTCTGCTACCACATCAAGTGTTTCGATGAGACGGTATACGCCAAGGAGCCGGTGATCTACACCATGCAGCGGGAAGGGGAGGACGTCGGTCAGATCTTCATGGATCGGCTGACGAAAGACACCCGCGAGATCTATCAGCAGAACGATTTCAAGAAGCCCATGATGATAACGGAGGAAGATAAGATGCCTTTGCAGAAGCCACCAAGTGCAAAACACTTTTGTTTATATCAAAAACGACAGTTATTTCCTTGACCTTGATACCGGAAGTAGATCTATTTCGGGAACGTAATTAGAATTCTTAGGCGAAAAGAATTTAGCGCAAATAGTCTGTTTTTGAAAGTCATTCGTTATTCATCAGCTTATCTGGAAAGGTATATTTTTGCACATACACGATTTCAACTATTCACGTAATATTAATTTATTCTATTGCAAATATTGTTCCATATTTAAAACATACATACAATTAACCTGTAAATATCTAACCAAATAAAATATACATTTATTGAAAAGGATTGTTTTACTTAATATTTTACAAAGTGAGCATCCCTGCTTAAAAGGTGAGCACTTTAGCGTGCATACCTATAAATAAATGGCCGAGATGATGAATCTCCATGAAGTCCTAGTCTTCGACGAAAGCATCCAGGAGTGCCAATTCAACGAATATCATCCCATCACCGGGTCGCAGCTGAATAGCGTCGGCACCGAGATCCGCCTCAGCATCGAGTCGCTGAATCTCTTCCTCCATCCATCCTAGAGCTACCTCTAACTGGAAGGCAGACTCCAGAAGACTGATGGGACGGCCTTTACCGATGCCAACCTCATCTCCCTCATCAATAATGCAATACTCTACCTCTTTAAATTCATCAGCTACAAACCGGGCAGACGATCGAGCACTTGAACGATCCCGGGGTCGCGACCACCATGCTGGGCCTATTCACGTATCCAGACGATTTCTCAAAGTCCCAAGGCCTCAACCAGCTATGGGTCAAGGATACCTCCCCCGCCGCTGCTGCCGAGAATCTGGGATTTGCCATGCAGAAGGCCTACGTCATTGCCAAACCCGACAATAAGGGATCCTTCTCCTTCACCACCCCCTTGAAGCATATCTTCGGCTTTGACCAGGACTACGAAAAGCTGATCTACGGATTCAAGCATGAGCTCACTCTCGTCCGCGCATCGGATAATGACGCCATCTTCCGGGATGCTGCAATATCAACGAGGCCGGCAAGACCGTCCTCAGCAATCTCTCCTGGGTCATCCCCCAAGTGATGCCCTCCGACGAGCAGAAGCTGCGGCTATATAAGACCATCGAGAGCAAGGTGAAGCTAAATATCGGCTTCCGCATGAGGCAGTGCGATTCGATCGCCGTCCCCGACAGCAATAAATTCACCTGGCGCCTCTCCACAAGAAGCAGCCATGAAAGACCTCGATGGGTGATCGTCGCCTTCCAGACCGAAAAGAGTAACGATCAAGAAGCCAACCCCGCCATCTTCGACCACTGCGCGTGAATGATATCTGGGTCACTTTGAATTACCAGAAATATCCCGTTGCGGATTATAATGCCTCCTTTACGAAACAGAAGATCTCAAGGCTCTATAAGGAGGCCGCCGATTTCCACTGGAAATTCTTCAATATGGAACCCCTGGTGAGCAATCCAGGCATCACCCCGGCCGACTTTACGGATCTCCATCCCCTCTTCGTATTCGACGTCTCCAAGCAGAGCGAGCGCCTCAAGGACTCGAAGATCGACGGTCATCTCCGATCGCATCCTCCAATTCGAATCAGACGGTCGAAAGATGAGCGTCGTCTACTGAGCCATATATAAATGACCGAGCTTCGGCGGATCGTCAAGAATACGGCCCCAAGCGTGGATTCTCCCTGGTCATCTCTGGACGGGGCGGCCGGATCTCCACGCGATTCAATTAACTCATACGTCTGGACCCCGCCAAGAGCTACGAGATGTCCCTCGTCAACCTGGAGACCCACTACTCCTTCCCCAATATTCATGAGAGAAACCACGTCTTCTCATACTCCCCCGACGATGGCGCGCGCCGGTTCCCCATCGCCCTGAAGGTCGGATCCTATGATATCGATGATCAATGCCGAGATCAATTGGCGTATGCGTCAAAATGGCCATGGCGCCAAGACCATAATCGGGGCCAAACGAGCGACTCTGAGAGCCGTCCTCATCCTGCTAGAGCACAACCAAGTAAATTTCGACGTCTCCAATTGCATTCGGACCGTCCTGGGATTTAACGATGAGACCTATATCTACGATGCCAATACCAACGAGAGCGAGAGCATCGTGAATATCATCAACGTCAATAGCATCCTGGTGAATAGCGATATCATCACTGGAAGCTACGTCGACGGTGTGCAGCAGCTCGTGATCTATAGTTTTTCCCCAACGTCTCCCTATCATGAAGATCGTCCAGAACGCCAAGAATCTGATCTACCTTCCGGTGACCGTGAATACCATCCACTCCATGGTGACGCATATCACCGATCAGGATGGTCTGCCTGTCGATCTCCGCGGCGAGCACTTGACCATGCGCTACCACCTTCGCGAGATATAAATTAATGACGCATTCCGAGTATGGTCTGAACCTGAGCTCAAGCCAGAAGCATAAGCTCAGACTCGCATCCAAGCGCAAGCCATGCCCCGTTAACATCCGCCTCTCGCACGAGAATCTCTCAGGCAATGATACGTTGCTGCTCACGAATCGTAGATCCAGAAGACCAATAAGCTCAAGCGGGCCGGTTAAGGAAGTATGATCTTGGAGATGAGCACCACCCAGCTGAAGCATAATATGCAGAAAGAGGGTGGATTCCTCCCGATGCTCAGCCGGCCTGGCGATGAGAGCCCTCCCCATGGTAGCCAAGACCGTCCTTCCAGCCTTGGGGATGGGTGCCTTGAGTGTTTTGGGTGGCGTCGCCGTCAATAAGGTCTTGGGGTCTGGATTATACCCAAGAAGGGTGCAAGGTCTGCTGCGTGAAGTCTCACGGTGAGGGCTTATATGTCTCCCCAGCCCGACTGCCGAAGATCGTCCAGGGTGACGGTTTATATCTGAAGCGCGATGGTAAGCTCTACGACGGCTCCGGATTAATCCTAGGCCCCAATAGCCCCTTCAAGAACGCCCCCTCCTTTGCATGCTTCTCTAGAGTCCCTTAGATAAATGAACGACGAAGTAGATGCCAGACTCGAAGATTTCCTGAATTCCGAGGTCCAGAAATATGCCCGCATGCTTCGCATCTATAAGCGACTGGGTAAGGTAGTCTCCATTATCCAAGCTGCGGCCTCCATCAGCAGTCTATTACTTACCAGCGGCACCATGGGATCGGCTTTGACCGGGGTTGGTGCCAAGGCGTCCCCCTTGAATCCCTCGCTTGCCTTAGTGCTACGACCACCCTAGTGCTCTCGCTGATCGCCAAGCGACTCGCCAAGAAGAAGAAGAAGCATCGTGATACTCTCCGCTTGACCAGATCCTATCAGTCTCAGCTCCCCGGTGAAGATGGTGCGCCTGCCGTCTGCCTGAAGAATTACTACGATGGAAAGGATCGACTGCGCCAACCCTCGCCCTTTTTCAGCGAAGAAATAGCCAAGCATTCCCAAGGCTCTCGATGATCCCAGCCCTCAAATATCTTTTCCGATGGGTTTCCCATCAGAAAGGATTCTCCCACGCCCCCTCAAATCACCACTTCAAAGTCGAAGTAGTCATGCCCTATCATCTTTGACTTCTTCATCCCATAGTTATCGATCTTGAGCAGGTGTCACTTTTTCCGTGGTATTCGCTGCATTTCCCGGATCATCGTGCTGCACGCCCAGACCTTGGTCTCTACCCCTTTCCTCTCCATCGTCAGAATCATGCCGTCCCCATACTGACTTTTCGTCTCCTTGACCCCCCCACCACTTGGAAAATTTCCCAAGGCAGGTCGCGCCACCTCAGAATCGGCTCGCGTCTGGCCTCCCTTTGAGTCTGTGCCCTCTTTCTCACCTCCTCGTCGATCTTTCCCGGCCGGGACCTAGCAATCGGATTTACTGATCCGTCTTTTGAGAAGATTCGGAATTCATGGTTCATTGGGTTTCAAAATTTTTAAATCTATTTTGTCTCCCAGCACTTTTCAGTATCCCCGACTCGCTCAAGACCCGGGGCCCCTAAATTGGGATCTTACGCAGGATTTCTGGAAAATTGTTTTGGGGCAGAACTCTCATTTCTTAACTACTATCAGCTAATGACAGAGCTTACTACAAGAATCCAAATGTTCAAAAAGCATAGAGACGAAGAGGTACAATAAATATAGAATAATGGAAGTTTTATTCCTGATATGATTATTTGTCGACAAAAATGGACGAGCCCACTTATTATTGGAGACAATATTTGAAGCTACTTCATCAATGTAGAATAAATTTATTTTATGTATTTATGCAAATAAATGACTGTCGTGTATTAGTATACTGAACACCAGAAAGATGGACAAATGAAAAGTTGCACCGAAAATGGACCTAGAATCTGAATATCGGGCATATGAAAGGGTTTCTAGTATCAAAATTTATCATCTATACGATGTTGTTGTTTCTGAGGCAATTGCCAATCCCCTTTTTCGCTATATACATGAAATAACAGAAAATGTTAGCAGTCGTGAAAATTATACTTTCGTTCAGCAGTCATACGTCATAACCTGACACCTCCGTATTTCTTTGCTTTTGTGTGGTATGCACATTATATAGAATAACACTATTCATTCAGACATTCAAAGCCTCAAAATGACTTAGATAATTCTTTTTGTTTTCATGTATGACGTTATTAGAACCATTACATTGTAGTGTCGTCTGCTTATACACACGTGCAGAGTATTATGAAAGATAGTCATCTAACAATTTCTGATCTTATCTGCACCAGTGAGACAAAGGGCCGATTCGTTTCATCCTTATCCGGTCTAGGACGACCACGTGATCGACCTAACCAAGTTAAGGAAGCTTAAAGCTGTTGGACATGTTAGATTTTTCGAAGGACGAGCTTTCTTCATTTCTATACACTAAACAAATTATCTTATTACCCTATAAATGAATAATGTTATTGTCCTCTTAGGCGGACAATTATGTTGGAGAGGGGCAATTTACCCTCTGATCATTAACTTATCTATCAAGGACTAATTACTTATTTTCATTTTCATTTTTTCGAGTTATATTCAGTTACGAAAACTGCTACAGCATTAAAACATGTTTTATTCAATAACTATATTATGGTATTTGCCACATGCGCCGACATTTGTTGTAAATTTCAGCTTTGCTGTGTTTCAGGCTCATATTCTATTTTGTTTCATCACAAATGTTCGTTTGGATGTTAAAGTCTCAAAGTAGATTCACCACAATAACCTTAACAAATAATAATAACTCTTGTTGCGTTTAATTACTTTATCCGCCGATCATTTCAAAACGGTCTAACCCAGGTTAAACCTAACCGGGTGAACTCAAATCTAGAAACGAACGCAAAACCGAATAAACTAGAAGCAAACGGTCTAACACGGGCAAGAGAAACGATCCCCCACCATATATTGTTGAAATGGACACATCTGGAATTTGAACTGACTTTTATTATAATGTTTTCCCCATTTTGTCACATCATGATACCTCTTTAGAGCACGTGCTATTTTTGTGCCCACCCTTCACTTAGTCCATGCAGTAAAACACATGAAAGACAAAAGGCAAACGTAAATAACGATAGGAACTCGAGATAGCTAGACTTGATACCGGGACTAGAAAAATCTAGCGGTAGGGTTAAATCTGTTTATGGGTACCCAAACCTCCCCCTTTCTCTTTACTGTTTATCCTGTAAAGTAAGACCTAAAATTTGGACGGAGGGAAGTATCTAAATTTTTTCTGATGAAAATTTAGAAAAAAATCCGTACCTTTTAAAAGTTTTTATTTCAACAATTTTATGCATCTTTGATGCAAACCAAAAATACCGAAAGAGGAGAGGACAAGATGTCTGTCTCTACATTCTTCTATCGCCCTTTTTGCAACCTCCCACTTCCCTTCCTTTCCCCCTAAAAAGTAATCGAAAAGACAGACTGAAGCACCTACAATTTATATGAATCCTTATATATAATGTTACATTCGGCTTCGCTTCGGTATATTTATTATTCTATTATTTATTATTTATTATACTAGTGCATATATACCCCACTGTCATTAAACAATCATAGTTATTGAAAAAAAAAGTTAAATGTGGAATTTATTCATAAACATTCGAATTTTTGTATTTTAAATTTGTTATTGGTAGTTTGGTCATTGTTAACAAACATCATAAAATATCAAATTTCATTACAAAAGCCGAGATTTATGCATTTTTACCACAAACAAACTTAATATTCTAATGTGTGTTGAAAGCATTTAATTGACCAAAGAATGGAATATTGAATTACCATTTAAAGTCGTTTATAGATTTGAAAAGATGC
This sequence comes from Modiolus philippinarum, assembly GCA_002080025.1. Taxonomy (NCBI): domain Eukaryota; kingdom Metazoa; phylum Mollusca; class Bivalvia; order Mytilida; family Modiolidae; genus Modiolus; species Modiolus philippinarum. The sequence goes on along the minus strand of MJUU01065487.1, from coordinate 26,179 downwards.
GACCGCATTTTTTGCGAAGGTATTAAGAACTGGAACTCTGTAAATGTGGGAAGCTCAGTCTAAAAAGTGTTAAAACTAATGGCACATATGGTATTACCAGTTTGCAATCGTGCCTCTGTCATTTGTGCCTCAGTATCACCGCTGAATCGTGCCTTCGACAAAAGGGGGTTCTTGACCACTTTTTTATGGAAGCGTACTGATGCCATAAAAAATATCTCGTTATTATGAGATAATGTCTCATAATTATGAGATAATAAGTCATAATTATGGGATAATTATCTCATAATAAGAGATATTATTTTATAATTATGAGATACTATTTCATAAATATGAGATATTATCTCATGATTATGAGATTATATCTCATAATTATGATATAAATATTTCATAAATATGACTTATTAACTCACAATTATGAAATACTATCTCGTAATTATGAAATAATATCTCATTATAATGAGATAATATCACATACTTTTAAAATAGTAACTCATACTTATGAGATGCTATGTCATAATAATGAGATGATTATCTCGTAATTACGAGCTATATTTTTTTCATGTGGCATCAATACACTTCCGTACTTTTTGCTATTTTTGTCCCGAGTTCCTATCGTTGTTTTCTTTGTCTTTTTCCTTTCGTTCGTGTTGTGCAGTTTCCATGTTGATTGTAATTCGCAGTCACTAGGTGCTTTCTGTTTAATCTATGACACGCAAACTTTCATTGACAGAAGGTTCTAGAGACAAAATAGGAAGTTCGCTGTATACACACCATGTACATATTTAATACATATGGTTAAATGCACATCTAAAGTTAAAATAATTAAATGAAAGAAACACTTTCAGTTAAAGTCAATAAAATTTTAACGACTTTGTTTTGTTTCTGTACAGCCATGTTGTCTTACCGGAACAATGCTCGAATATCATAACAGCAGTCTTTTTGTTTATATTTTTAATGCTCCTTTTGTTTTAACATTTGCATTGTCACGTTTTAGGTCTGCCTTTTGTTAAATATTTTGCATCGTCACGTGTTTATGTGATGATTTCTGTAACAAATTTCTCTTTTCCTTGTTGCTTCTATGCACCTGTAAGTCTCGTTCAATTCTTCAACTTCCGGGTACTAAAAACAAAGCGTCTTTAAATTCCGGGTACTAAAAACGTGGTGTCATTAAACAAAAATACAGTCACGTTTCCCCATATACTTGTTTTTTGTGTGGAACATTACTGAAATGCAAAAATCGGTAAAATAATACACATGGCGAAACTGTTTTGTTGCATAAATATCGAAATTTCCTACCGCAAACTATTTCCACAGATTTCATAGAGGTCGATGAACTGGCCGTTTTATATCGATAGTATTTAATTGTAACTGGTTGTGTCAGATGTACTTCCCGCTCTGGCCAAATACATCCATGGACTGTACGTACCGGAGGGTATTCACCTACTTCGGTGCTGGCCTGAAAACCGATTTCATTTCGAAACTAGCAGTATCAAAATTTTACAAATATTTAGTAAAAAAAACTAATAGTATCTCCCTCTTGCATAGTTCTCTTCTTAGCTGATTTTGGCTTTACTATTTAGATCATATTGGTGGTTTGTTCTCTGTCAACTTTTACACATATTTCGGTTTGTGGTTTTCCAAATGTTTTGATTTAATTCACACAGAAGAAGAGACATCAGTTGTCAAAATGCGCATATGCAAAGACTAAATTAACAGTAACTTCGGTATTTTGTTATTTCTCCATTTTTTTAGTAGTAATCACCCGTTCCTCCCCCATTTTTGTTGTTCCAATGTTCCAGTTTTGTTAGTGCTGATTAACATGTTATCATCATAAATAAAACTTAATATATTCCTTGCTTGACGCTAAATTAGACTGAAACGACTGATCAAGGAATCTTGAATAATGGAACGGATGCAATTCATATGCAAGGGGAAATGTTGCAGCAGCCACAAGGGAAGTTCACAACTTGAACATAGATATCATCCCGTTTTAAAACTATATATGATAACTGTTGGACTCTAGAAAGACCTAAATCAACAGAATTTCAAATGGTATCTAAAGTGCAAACATTTACAAAATGTCATTACAATTACAAAATACCAACAAAAGTGCAAACACCAACACTTCACGGTAAGGAAGACCTCGAAAAATATACAAAAGGTCATCACAAAATACCAACAAAAGTGTAAACACCCACACTTCACGGTAAGTAAGACCTCGAAAAATATACATAATGTCATCACAAAATACCAACAAAAGTG
>MJUU01065487.1:11992-23824 GCA_002080025.1 Modiolus philippinarum | reverse complement strand
AACACCCACACTTCACGGTAAGGAAGACCTCGAAAAATATACAAAAGGTCATCACAAAATACCAACAAGGTGTAAACACCCATACTTCACGGTAAGTAAGACCTCGAAAAATATACATAATGTCATCACAAAATACCAACAAGGTGTAAACATCCACACTTCACGGTAAGGAAGACCTCGAAAAATATACATAGTGTAATCAGAAAATACCAACAAAAGTGTAAAGACCCACACTTCACGGTAAGGAAGACCTCGAAAATATACATGTTGTCATTAGAAAATACCAACAAAAGTGTAAACACCCACACTTCACGGTAAGGAAGACCTCGAAAAATATACAAAAGGTCATCACAAAATACCTAGGAAAGGTAGAGAGCATTATAACAATTCCGGATTTTATTATTCCTCTACGTGAATACTGTTTCGAAATATGTTAATTTTCATTTAGATCGAAGGATATTCCATTGCCAGAAAAGATGGGTTTGAACACCAAATCAAAAACAACCAACTCGCAGTTTTATGATTAGTGTAGATCAATACTTTCAAGATCTTATAAAACAGAATCAATCAATCAACCGAAGCTGCATAATAAGGTCGTTCCAATCGGTCTCATACACCTCATTTCAGAGAAACATGTACTATTGATGAGAGACTTTTGCGATATTGAAAAGAGACACAACTTTATTTTTTTCGATTTACGAATTTTATATTTTATGCCTTTAATGTACACACAGATTTCACTTATAAAAAAAAATATGCAAAAAATCACTCAAAGGAACGGTTAGCTGGTTTTAATTAATAAAATGTTAATGTTTACGTATTGTTTTAACGTAGCAATGTTGTTTTACCGGAACAGTAACTAAACATAATGAAGCAAACTGGTAATTCATGAATTTTTACGACAATATTCCTTTCTGTTATGATTAATGAACGACAATATTTATTTGCGTATAATGAACAGTCACTCATTTTTCCAAAGCGGCACGCGCGGCGTGATTCAGTCTCGTGAATCACACACCGTCTGCCCACAAAGTCAGAGAAGCGATCAAACTAACCGCTACTTGGAAACCATATTTTTTTGTTTGTGTTTTAATGTTTATTTCGCTAAAGTATATAATTACAGCTGATGTTACAAAAAGTGGAGTTAACCGCAACAATGTAAATCGTACACTTTCATTTTTACACCCCCTACAAAGGAGAGGGTGGTTTACTGTTTTACCCTTGTACGTCTGTCTGTCCGTCTTTCCGTCCCTCCATGAGGAACATCTTTCGTCAAGGATTTCTCAGCTTGTGTGTGTAGCAATGATTTGATATTTGGTTTGAAGCTTTGGTATGATGAGTTGTACCGTATCTCCACTTTTCAAGTCCGTCACTCATCTACTTCCTGTTTGACAAAAACTTTGATTATTCCCATTATAGCCATACATTGAAAATATTCGTTGAGGATTTCTGAGCTTGTGTATGTAGTAATAATTTGATATTTGGTCTGAAGCTTTGGTATGATGAGTTGTACTGTGTGTCCCCTTTTCAAGTCTGTCATTCATCTACTTCCTGTTTGACGAAATTTTGATTTTTCGTATTATAGCCATAATTGAAAAGTTTCGCCAAGTATTTCACAGCTTGTGTGTGTAGTAATGATTTGATATTTGGCTTGAAGCTTTGATATGATGAGTTGTACCGTGTCTCCCCTTTTCAAGTCCTCAATCATCTACTTCCCGTTTTACCATAACTTTGATTTTTTCCCATTATTTCTTGAGGATTTATCATAGTGTCCATACTTGTTTTGTGTCCACACCTGTATTGTATCCCCATACACTTAAATTTGCACTTTCCATATTGATTCAGTGTTCAATGAGCGGTGGTATAACTGGCTGTCATTCGGCAACAGCTCTTCTTTTTTACAATTTATCAAAAAAAAAAGGAAAAACAGGAGATGCTAAATAAGAGATTTGTGTGCTATTAGTTTTAGCGGTTTCGTTTGATGAAGAAATTTCAGATTAATTATAGGTTGGAGAACCAAATCTGTATTTTAAAATTAAACTGCAGACCGCATAAATCGTTCTGAAATTTTATAAATCAAGGAGTACCTCCACCGAAAAAGCTCTGTCCTTAGCTGCTTTTGGTTTTAGTTTAGGACTTTGTGTTCTCTTTCAGTTTCACCATACCTTTCGGTCATTTGTTCGATCCTTGCATAAACAATGAAAGGATATGTAGTAAATGCACATGAGACAAAGTCTCTACAAATACATGGTAAAAACCAATGTTTGATTTGATCTGAAGAGACAAAAGTTGTCGACATAACAATGTATCTGGGTTTTTGCTATAGTCAAATTTGAACATTTGTATTAAAAGATAATCGGAACTCCCTCTTACATAGATATATCCTTAACTGATTGTAGCTTTCCATTTAGATCTTTTTCTTTTTTTTTGTCCTCTATCAGATTCTACACAGTTTTGGTTTATGTTTATTTGAACTGCACTGAAGAGACATACAATGTAAGTTGTCGAAATGGACATACGAAGAAATTAAATTTAAAGTAACTTCGGTATTTTATATTATTTATTTGAAATACTGGTTTAAAATTTGTTTACTTAACGTGTCCTGACGACATTTAATAAAATTACAGCAGCCCAATTGGAACAGCGATCACTAAAAATAAATACAAAGGCTACCCGATAACCGTATATTAGTTCTGAACAATAAGAAATGACCTGTATCCAATAAATCTACCGTTTGAGATTTTAAGATTAAAACTAATGACTTATGTTATATCACAAACAAAAACATATTACTAATTAATAGAGTGTATAATACGAAATTATTTCAATGATTTCAAAAGGTATAGATTAAAATATCAGGGATGTTTTTTTATTGACTGTGAAAAATTATGGTACTTTGTCCCTTTTTGTGAATGATTTAAATTTGAAAAAATATACCCTTTTAATTCTGTAAACTTTAACGTTTTGAATTAAATTATTTTCATAATTCCACAACAAATTTAGTTTAACGAACGGAATTCAACTGTGTTTTATTACATACTTAGCAAGATATGTTCTGTTTTGCATATGTAATATACAAAGCTATCAGTCCATATCAACATACCCAGTCTGATATGGCCATATCAGACTGCCTCGTTCTGAAATAGCCACATCAGCCCGATGATATGGCTATTTCAGCCCGGATATGATGTTTAATCCTATTTGGAAGTATATAATGAACAGATTAAGACATGGCCTTTTCCATATCAGCACGGTTATCATCCCTCGACCCATATCAGCCCTCGGCTAACGCCCCGGGCTGATATTGGAGTCTAAGGATGATAACAGTGTTGATATGAAAAGGCCATGTATTAATATATATATTTAATGCGGTCTGTTTTGATTTTATCTGCAGTTAAGACACATAAGTTGTCAAAATGTTTATCTGTATAAACTAAATTCACAGTAACTTCTGTTACTGATGAGGGAACCTGAAAAGTTTAATAATACAACCCCATCACACCTCGAAACAAAGCAAAGGACTTTGGCTCCGCGTCATAAAGATCCATAATTTTCTTTTGAAAAAATGTTCTGAAAACGCGGAGCCATGTTTGCTCCGCGTTTTCACAACATTTTTTTTTCAATACAAATTCGTAGATAATTCGAGACGCGGAGCCAAAGTTCTCCGCGCCATGTTTGCTCCGCGTCTTCAGAACATTTGTTTTTCAATAAAAATTCGTGAATCTGCGTAACGCGGAACAAAAGAACCCCTCTTCATGTTTGCTCCACGTTTTCAGAACATTTTTTTTACATTTACCACATTTCCTTTCTTTTTCATATTTTTCAATACAAATTTGTGGAGCTTCATGACGCGTAGCCAAAGTCCTCCGCGTTTGGTTTCGAGGTATGATGGGTGTACAATAAAGAATCTCATTATATATATTTTTTTCATGGACTCTCATTCACTGAATAATCAATTTAAAAATATCGATTGACCGAACTATTTGTATAATTTAGGTCTCCTTTTATATATGACTGAGTCTTGCGTGCATATATTCCGTGTAAATATACTCCATAACGCCAAGTTTTCTTACATTCGACTTGATGAGTGCCCTGTGTTTGTCTATATGTTGTAGTTGTCCACTAGCTTAAGACACTGGTGCTTTTGTCGGGCAAAGGATGACAGTGATTGTAAGAGCACTTTGCCAGTTTAATTGATGTTTTTTGACAATCCCGCACCCATGACCAAGAAAGACATGGATGTAGCGTTGCTCGACAATTAGCAAAGAATTCCGCTTAAACCGGTGCTAGGTGCCGTCTTGAACTTACTATGAGGTATGAGCAAAGCTCATTGTTGAAGGCCTCATGGTGACTTCAAGAAGAAGAACAACAATAAAAGCGTTATTCCTTTGCTTGTTTTTTACAATGCATTTGTAGAGACTTTGTCTCATGTGCATTTACTCCATATCCTTTTATTCTCCATATCTTTTCATTGTTAATTATCACCCTGGAATAAGCAAAGAAGGGATATGGAGTAAATACACATGAGACAAAGTCTCTACAAATACATGGCAAAAAAAAAGCAGTGGAACAACGCTTTTATTGTTGTTCTTCATCTTCAAGTCACCATGAGGCCTTCAACAATGAGCTATGCTCAAACCTCATAGTAAGTTAACGACGACCCCTAGCACCGGTTTGAGCTGAGTTCTGGGCGAACGGTTTAGGTAAGCTGAGGTTCGCGTTTAATTGTTTTAGTCCGGTTAGATAATGCTTTGGTCGGTTGAGAAAAATGTTTCAACGACTGTAAGTATCTAAACAAATTTCTATTTTAACATTTGATACTGTAATGTTTTGTCCCAGTTCAGAGTAATCTCTTTTTAAATTTGAACATCACATTTACCTTAACATCACCCAGCTTACTTAAAGTGTTTATACATTTTTATAGGCAAGTCTAATGACGGGCGTATTATGGTTACCAATGTCCGATTTTCCGTCCTTCCGTCGATCCGTCTGTCCGTCCGTTTCATATGTCGCGCTCTAACCTGATAACCATTTGGTCCAATGGCTTCAAACTTTCTAGAGGTATTGGATATGATAGCCTCACGATTTGTATACTTTTTCATAAAAATTCGATTTTTCTTGCAGGAGTTATGGGACTTTATTCGTCATTTTAGAAGCAATTTTACATGTCGCGCTCTAACTTGACAATCCTTTGGCCAATTCACTGCAAACGTTATAGAGGTACTGGGTATGATTGCTTCATGATCTGTATACTTTTTCGTGAAATTTCTATTTTTGTTGGAAGAGTTATGGGACTTTATCTGTCAAATTTAAGTCATTTTTTTTACATGTCACGCTCTAACTTGACAACCCTTTGGCGAGTTCACTTAAAACTTTGTAGAGATATGATATGGCGCCCTTATGATCAGTATACTTTTCAGTAAAATTTTGATTTTTCTTGCAAGAGTTATGGGACTTTATTTGTCAATTTTAATGCATTATTTTACATCACACACTTAACTGATTAATAGTTTGATCATCTTACTTCAAACTTTGCAGATTGATTTGTTAAAGAGATTGCGAGCTCAATTAGGCAGTTGTAGGTGCATTCTTAAATGAGAATCCCTTTTATTAATCACTTAAAGTTTTGAAGGGGTTAAGACGGGCGTATTATGCGACTTGTCGCAGCTGTTTATTATACAAATTGATTATATAAATATGTCCACAATTTATGCGCTTTCAGGACGTAGACTACCTTGTAACATTCGGAATGATCTATATATATTCATGTTACGGAATAAATTCCACTCCTAATTTTAAGGGAATTGTATGGAATTTTTTTTTACATTGCTTATTACAACGATAGAAACCCCATCCCTCATTTTAAAGGAACTTCATAGAAAATGAAACCTACTTTAGAATCGTACAAGGATACACATTTGTCAGGACAGTACCCGTATGTATTGCTTTCATGTTATATGTACTTCATTGTGAAGGTACTCGTCTTGCAGTGATAAGTTGGACTTTTTTTCTAGTTTGTGTTTTACTGTGAGTCTTTTATGTGTATTTATTTTTTATTCATTCACCACACATATAGGGAGGGTTTGGGTCCTAGAAAACGAGTTTAACCCTACGGCAATTTTTGCGCCTGTCCCAAGTTAGAAATATGTTGATCATTAGCTTTTCCTTGTGTTCGTATAAAATTTTAGTTTCTTGATATTCGAATTATTGAATGTGGTTTGTTTTCATTTCCTTTCCTTTTCACATTTCTGATTACGACGATCGATGAGCATCAAGCCCCCCCATTTTAAAGGAACTTCATAGAAAATGAAACCTGTACTTAAGAATCGTGCAAAGATACACATTTTTGATTACGACGACGAGCACTCCCGCCTCATTTTTAAGGAAAATACATAGGAGTGAAACCTACTTTTGAATTGTACAAGGATTCACATATACCACGATGAGCAACCCCCACCCCCCCCCCATTTTTAAGGGAACTTCATGGGAAATTAAACCTACTTTAGAAACGTACAAGAATTNATTATTTCCCAACCTAAGGGCCGGACCTCGGCCCCATCCCCCCTGGATCCGCCACTCCCCCCCCACCAATTTTTAAAGGTACTTCATAGAAATGGACACCTACTTTAGAATTTAGAATCTGATTACAACAATGAGAATCCAACCATTTTTAAAGAACTTCATTGAAAATGAAACCTACTGTTAGAATCGTACAAGGATACATATTTCTGATTACAACAATGAGAATCCCCTCCTTTTAAAGGAACGTCATAGGAAATGAAACCTACTTTAGAATCGTAAAAGGATACACATTTCTGATTACGACGTTGAAACAACACACTCCCCCCCGTCATTTTTAAAGAACTTCATAGAAAATGAAACCTACTTTAGAATCGTAAAACGATACACATTTCTGATTACGACGTTGAAACAACACACTCCCCCCCCAATTTTTAAAGAACTTCATAGAAAATGAAACCTACTTTAGAATCGTAAAACGATACACATTTCTGATTACGACGTTGAACACCCCTCTGTCAATCAAAGGAACTTCACAGGATATGAAGCCTACTTTAGAATCGTGGAAGGATACACATTGCTGACTACGACAATGAGACCCCCCCATTTTTAAAGGATTTCATAGAAATTGAAACCTGCTTTAGAATCGTACAAGTATACACATTTCTGATTACAACAATGAGAACATCCTCCCCTTTTTTTTTACAGAAACACGCTTCACAGAAATTGAAACCTACTTTAGAATCGTACAAGAGTACACATTTCTGATTACAACAATGAGAACATCCCCCTTTTTTTAAAGAAACACACTTCACAGAAAATTAAATCTACTTTGGAATTGTACACGGATACACATTGCAGATTACAACAATAAGCATCCAAATTTGTCCCTCAGATTTTTAAGGACTGCATTGAAAACACAATTTGCTTTTAGTCGATAACACACGTAAACCTTTGGGTATCTGATTATTTTGCCTATTTAGTCCAATAAACGGATAAAACAAGTTCTATGTTAAATTCGATTATGGTGCATCACAATACAAATTATAGCTCTTCAGTGCAACTCAAGTTAAAACTTTTGGAAGATTCAATAATCGTTAAGTGTATAAATGCAGGGACAGAATTAGAAAAGTATAAAAAAAACAAACTAGAATCTAAAGGAAAAGACAGGTAAGGAAAAAGCTTTGCAGAGGAAAGAAACTTCTTAGTGTTAAAGAAAATGTTCAAACTCATAAACTCATTGCAAGCTCCCACATAAAGTCATTTTTTTCGAGACAGCATCAAAGTACCGTATACTAGACTAACTTATTTGACAAAATGATAAGATAGGAGAAAAGAGAGACTGGATAATGGGTAACTAAACAATAATAAGCCAATAAGCATTTTAGATAAGAAATCGATTGAAAACATACATTGCTATGCACATTATTTTATCTGTCTTAAAGTAGTTATCAGAGGTAATACCAATTCACGACGAAAAAAATATATACTGTTTTGACTACTTTAATTGGCTGACCTTTCATTACACATATGATGACCATCCAAAACAGAACCGTTAATCTTTTTAGCTCAAACTACCGGAAAAATGATCTTTTTACGCGTTAATTCGTGACGCATTGGCCACTTGTTAGATTCAATTGTTCTTTTCTTTCTGGTCCGTAAGTTGTCATAATATAATACCACTGCTTTGAAAGCGATAGAATCAGAAAAAAATGTTACATTATTGCGTTTCATTGTTCCGTTTATATATAGGTTATTTACCAAAATCAAATCTTTACTCGAATATAATACAATTGTCGCATCTTGATCGTAACTGTCTTCTAAATCCTATATTTTAAGATGGCCACGATAAACTTCCGGTCACAGGGTCATGAGATCAATCCAGGTGTCCATTCATTTTAAGACATCTCTGCCCCAATTTGATCAAAGATATCGATTTGAAATATACTATCAATTCAATGGATCTATTATTGGTATTCTTATCATACAATAACACGCCAAATATTTGATAATTCGTCTCGATAAAAGAGATTGTGTTCACGAGGCGTATGATCTTCCAACAATTCAATACAGCACAGTTTAATGATTTCTTAAGTTATTTTGTTGAAATAAGCGATCATATCTAGTATTCGTAAATACCATTTAATTTAGTTTTTGATCAAATCACTCTGGTGAGTTATTTATTTATCTCCTTCGTGTTGAAGTCCTCAAAAGTGCAGATAGAAGTGCGAAGAGGAATTTGCTGACATGTTTAATCTTGGTTAATTTGATGGCATTTGAATATATTCCATTGAACAACTTAATAATGAGTGTAATTTTGGTAGAAGCAAGTTTTGGGGTTATTTTCCAAATATTATGAGATGTATTGGCAAACGACTGCAGGGGCAGTTTGAGAAGGATTAATATGGAAATTCAAAGATCCAATAACACAAGAGAAACAATAAAACAAAATAAATGAAAATCTTAAGACAGATATAGAAGCTTCGTTGTCCCAAATCCCTCCCCATACAAAACGGAAAATGATCATGGAGCCTATTAAATTCATTAAAATTCATTTATTCAAACATACTTATTTTGCAATAAACAAACAAGCAAAAGGAATTGAACACAAGTTACGGAGCATTAGTGACGTTCTCTCAGTTGTAAATATAAATGGACAGAAAAACCGGAATTCAAAATGACTACACAATAGGATTACATCGATATGCATATATATATATATATATATAATATATATATATATATATATATAATGATACAAAAAGAGAAAGAGAAAAACGAGGGAGACTGGAGAAGGTAATGAAAATAATAAGAGACTGATACAATAATAATTAACACTGGTTTTCTTAACATAAGAACGAACACAATTGAAAATTTCTGCATTTTGTTAAAAGGACGAATTGCAGTCATGAGCTAAAAGCAATTCTATAGTAATGCCATACACTGGTGGATCCAAAGAGGGGGGTTGAACCCCCGCCTTTTTTCTGGACAATCATGTATTTTTTATGAATATCCTGATGTTTTTATTTTCGCAACTCGCTCCGCTCGGCGAAAATTCCTTTCACTTCTAATTGGAACACTCTTTTTAAATTTCCTGGTCCTCTTCTATTTTAATTCCATATTAAGGAATCAGGAATGCGACGTACAACTTAGCTTGGTTAAGATTTTTTAAAAATAAACAACCATGCAAAAACAAATAAAAACGCAAAGTTAAGAAGATTCAGACACTCTTGAAATATATTTCGATGGTTTCTCTAGCTCGGCAAGCCTCGTCAGACTTACCAGCTGACGTCTGTTATTTCTCGATCTTGCACTTTGATCTTAACGGAAGCTTATTGATGCTTAATAAAGAAAAAGATATTTTCATGATTATGAGATAATATCAAAACTATGAGGTAATTATCTCATTATTATGAGATAATATCTAATTATGAGATGTTATCTTATAATCATGAGATATTATTTCATAATTATGAGATGTTATCTCATAATTATGAGATATTTTTTTTCTTCATGTGGCATCAATACGCTTCTGTAGATCTCTATATGATTCTAATATATAGAATAATGGAAGTTTTGTTTTTGATATAAGAAATATTGGCTAGCAATAATGGACGAGCCCCATTATTCTTTTTATCGGTAATTTATTAAATCATTTAATAGAACAAATTTTGGAAATGAATGTTAATTTTCAACAAATCGTGAAATTGACTAGTATTGATTAGTAAAATACTAGTTTTGAATAAATAAGAATTTGTACGACCCGGTAAGAGTCTGTATAGATGTATATTTCTTTCTTTGATTCTGATTGACAAAGTAGGCGTGGCCTAAGATACTTTTGCTAACACTCTTTCGTATTCGGACTAGCAAATACTGAAAAATTATTGCTTCGTGAGATCAAAGGAAACTCATACAAATTACCGATAAATGTATTTCTTACTAGTGAATTCTTAAGCCGGTGTACAATAAATAACCTCTTAGGATATACCACTTTTAAGGCTTGCAAGTGAAAGATACTTTTTGCCCCTCTTTTCGGATTTTAAGTAATACGACACATTTTTGGTTAGAAATGTACAATTTTTAAATTGATATTGTTAGATCTTGAGGTTGCATATCAAGATAAATGCATTGAATTATGTACGCCGGTTTAATTAATTGAATACTTCAAAATAAAAAAAAGAGATTTTGATTTCCGTGGTATTAGTTTTTGTTTTGATGTTTGAAGTGTGATATTTGAAAGTCTAGGTATTGGATGGTCGTATAAATATTCAATCTTCGGGATTGTGAATTGTTTAACGACACATCCAATAAGAATTTTCAAAAACTTAATATCATACCAGAAAAATGACATAAGTTATTAATCATATAAATCTTAGTATATATTTTCAAGTTGTTTTCTTATCATTCAAATGAAAAATGAATTGCGAGGCATAGAGCTAAAATGATAATCCGTCTAGATTTTTTCGGATTCGGGTTTATCCTTTGAATAAGGATAAAAATACTATTTTCTCCCATAACACTTGTTTTCTTTTTCATCAAGGCTCATGAAAGGTAACTAAACAGTATTTCAGTTGATAGATTTTTTTCATTCATAAAGTAGACCTAACATCTCCCATTGTCAACCTAACATCTCCCATTGTAAACCTAACATTAAACCTAACATCTCCCATTGTAAACCTAACATCTCCCATTGTAGACCTAACATCTCCCATTGTAAACCTAACATCTCCCATTGTAAACCTAACATCTCCCATTGTAAACCTAACATCGTCCCGTCCACCATGTTTTACTTAATGTTGAATATCTCTAAACCGAATGATTGTATATACCGACAATATTATACCTATAAGTTGTAGTAATATATATATACCGTCAATATTATAATTATAGGTTGTACTATATACCGACAATATTATACCTTTAGATTTTAGTATATACCGACAATATTATACCTACAGGTTGTAGTATATACCGTCAATATTATACCTATAGGTTTAAGAATATACCGTCAATATTATACCTATAGGTTTTAGTATATACTGACAATATTATACCTTTAGGTTGCAGTATATACCGACAACATTATACCTATAGATTTTAGAATATACCGACAATATCATACCTTTAGGTTGTAGTATATACCGACAATATTATACATATAGGTTTAAGTATATACCGACAATATTATACCTATAGATTTTAGTATATACCGACAATATTATACCTATTGCTTGTAGTATATACCGACAATATTAACTTATAGGTTGTAGTATATACCGACAATATTATACCTATAGGTTGTAGTATATACCG
>MJUU01065486.1:18065-28589 GCA_002080025.1 Modiolus philippinarum | reverse complement strand
ATGGGACGGGAAATTCTGACTGCCACTGGAAAAGTAGGGTGAAATCGTCAAGGGCGGGGAATTTAGCCTTGTAGCCGATCACCTACGGACCACCCCAAAAGCGCTTGCTACAAAGGTTCTTTAACGTGCAGGAAGCGTGGCGTTTCTTCCAACACGTGGACCTGAGTTTACATCCCATCAGAAAGATGGGTTGTGTATTTATCAATTCCGCACAACCACGGAATGGGTCCTATTTCTATATCCCGGGATCCGCGGGATCAGCCTCCGTTTAGGAGGGGTCACACCCCGCAAGCTGGAGATACTGGGTCCTATTTCTATATCCCGGGGTTCCCTCGTGGTCCTGTGTTAGGAAGACTCATACTTCAAGCTCAGAGGATGCTGCGGGCCTATTCATAAGCCGGGACCGCGCACGGCGGCACAGAAATAGAAAACACAACAGGTGCTCCGGAAGGGTAAGCATGTCCTGCTCTGTTAACAGCACCCGTCACACTGTTAGTGCGCAATCTAGGAAAATGTCGATATCGGTAGTCAAATCCGGGAAGACGTGAATCTAGCTGAAAATATTCGCTTTCATTTGGGATACTGACACGTCATATCTTTCAATGATGTTATGGTAAAGGCCATAGAATTTCTTGAGGAATTGAATTAACAATGGTTTACCAAATCCCTGAATGATGTATCTTCAGTTTCCATAACCAATTCTCGTAGATTTCACCAAATTGTCACAAAAAAACAGATCTAAACTTTCCACAACAAAACGTTTTTGCAAAGTGTCCGCGTAGCCTTGTTCGTAAAGAACCGGATAACCCCTGATCTTATATAACTTACCAATGAAAATGATGCATGTGTATGATCACGCAGACTTCACCAAAGGTCAGCTGATAAGATAATTAAATAATTCTGATCATGTCTTGGGAGGGAAGCTTTTTTTCCCAAAACCTTTTTATCACAATAAAAGTTATTCCTAAAAAGAATAGATATATCATTATTTTTATCTGAAATAACTATTATATAACTATTTTTATCTCCATGAAAGTGGAATAAATGTTATATAATTAGTATTCACGATGAACTACAACCAATGGCTAAACATTTGTCGTAAAAGAACAAATTGTTCCATTTAAATCCAAACAAGTGATCATCAGCAGGTGCAAAAGGATGATTGCTAAATATGCATGTTCTTTATCACATTTACCAAAAACACATTGAGATGAGAACGTTTTAATTCATGAAATTTGAGTGAAATGAACCATGGAAAACTACCGGGATAAAATCATTAATAGACTCTCCTGTATGGTACGATAAATGATGGACATTTGATAGGGTTATTCTTTGGAAATATACCCAATGTGGATCTGGGAAATCTCAAAATCTGGGTTAAAAGGGGACCACTTATTCTATTTACCATTTTACGAAAGGATATGGAGTAAATGAACATGAGATCATAACACATATGTTAACCCCAACTGCAATAATTTGACTGAGTTGTATGGCCATTTCGGAAATTAATTCCTCATCAGCAGCACTAGAACCAAAAAAAGGGAAATCTATAATTTCAAAAATGTTTTAAATGCATAACACAAACGAAATCCGAATAATCAGTAATATCAAATATTTCTAAGGACAAAACTACGATGGAGGGAGTTAATCCTAATGTTTTAGAATTTACATAAATTTAGATAATAGTAATTGAACAAAGTGTACACATGAGATATTAAGTACACCATATCTAAGAAAAATAAAGAGCATACATCTCTACCACGGGGAATTGTTTTACCAACTCCACACTGCAATAAAAGACAAACTCCTGTATTAAATATTTTACGAAAGGATCTGGAGTAAATGAACATGAGATCTTAACACTAGGATTTCTTTTGAAATTTTGTCAGACGCACCCCGAGGATGTTGCCATGCCGAGGACAGGTTGTGGGCAAATGTGCAAGTCTGCTCTAGAAAACTGTTCACCGAAAACATTGCTTTAAGCCATTAGTTAGATAATCCTTTTTTCGTGATTATAATCTTCCAAATACATTGATAACACCTCATGATTGGAGTGTGGAGCTTTATATGTTGCTTGTTGGTTTGAGATACCTCGAGGTCTGAATTCCTTAAAACAAGTTCCTAATGTAGGAATATGTCGAACCTTTTAATACTGGTAGCTCTTGGGCCACGGAAATGAAATCTAGAAGACCATGGGAAAAGGAAATGCATTGTCGCCCGCTTAGTGTGCAAATGTACCATTCAGATACTAAGGAAAAAACACTGCGTGATGCATGTTGTTACATTCAAATCACATATACAGTAGGTTTATTTATAAGGAAAAATGCATTTTTCTAAAATGATACCTTGTACAAGAACCAGTAGGAACTATGGTAGAGTTGTTGCCCCTTTGCATGACATTAAAATTACCCAATCCTGTATTCTTAACTTACTCTTTTTTCTTTATTGGAACATATAGTGAACGTGACCACCATACTTCATCTACAAACCCAAGTTAACTTCAGCTGCATTTTTTGATTGACGAATGTTTATGTCATAAAAATCCAGTACCACTTTTTATACGACCGCAAAAAATTTGAGGTCGTATAATGGTATGGCGCTGTCGTCGTCTGGCGTCGTCGTCTGGCGTCGTCGTCTGTAGACACTTTTGTTTTTGGTCAATAACTCAAGTTCCGGTTGACCAATCCTTATGAAATTTTACCACAATGTTCCTTGGCACAAAAAAAAAGGCTCGGGTGGGTTTTGGACATTTTGGCCGTTCCTGTTTTCAAAAAAGGGGCCAGAAAGGGCAAAATTGGGTGTTTTCACATATTTGGCTGTAGAATATTTATTATTTATTGGATTTTGATGGGGTTTCTTGAAATCTAAGCTATATGACAAACGTGATGATTTTAATTTCCCAATTGTGAATTTTCCCTTTCTTAGCAGCAATATACCTACCTCTCCAGCCTATGGAATGTACATTTCACAGTTGATTCGTTCCTGTCGCGCATGTAGTTTGTACAGCGATTTTTTTAATAAAGCAAAAGCACTGTCCCAAAAGTTGCTTAGTCAGGGATTTGTTCAGCGTTTGTTGCTTTCATCCCTTCAGAAATTTTATTGCCATCACCATGATATCATTGACAGATATGACGTGTCTGTGTCCAAAATAAAAACGGACATTTTCAGCTAGATTCACGTCTTCACGGATTTGACATAACCGGATTTGACTCAACCCTGGATTGACTCGCTGATAGTGTGACGGGTGCCGCTAGCGGAGCAGGACATGCTTACCCTTCCGGAGCACCTGATGTCACTCCCGGTTTTCATGGGAGTTCACACTATGAGTGCCTTAGTTTTTAATGTCGTCTTTTTATTTCCGTGCTTGTAGCTGTCTCACGTCCTTGTTTTGTCTTTGTTTTTCTCTGTTGCCGTTTATTCCATGTCTTCGGATTTCGATTTTTGTAGTCTTCGCTTCCCTTGTTCCTTCGGCATTTTACTGCCGTTGTTTGCGTTGTGTTCCTAATTAAATTTCCTATCAGTAGTATGTCAGCGGATTTTATATGACATGTACCGTTAAGGAGATAAATGGGCCCAAAAGGGCGATTTTCAAAATTTTTATTTTATCTTAGTCCGATTTTGATGCAGTTTTTTTGCAATGGATTCCTTTTGAAAATAAACATAGAGGTGCACCATCAGATTTTTGACAATTTGTTTCTTTTCCGAGCTATGAGGGGCCAAATGGGGACAAAATTGCAAATTTGCAGATTACCTAAAATTTTTATTTTTATCGGATTTCGATTGGGTTTTTTTCTTTGAATTCCTCCTGATATAAGCTTACTATGTCAACAGATTTTGCATAGCTATTACCGTTTCCAAGCTACAAGGGGTCAAAGGGGCCAAAATTGCAATTTCGAAATATGTGAAACCTATATTTTTCATTGGATTTCCATAGGAATTTCTTCTTTGGATTCCTCTTGATATAAGCTTTCTGTATATTGTTGACACACCTCTAGCCTTTTCCGATATATATATAAGGAATTATAAGAGCTCATTTTTATTTTCCTTAGTTTCTGTGCAGCTAATTACTGGGTCAAGCTCTTTATTGTTTGCATTTAATTACTGTATCAAGCTCTTTACTGTGTCCTCATTCATTTTGAATTACACTTGTTCAAATTTCAGTGTTCGACATGCTGCGGTCGTATCATGCTGCGCTCGGCGTAGCTCTCTTTTTAACATTGCTGCATCACATTCTTTCAATTTTTTCTATGTATAGTCATATGCATAAACTACATAGACACCCATTGGCCCAATGTAAGAGACTTTTTATGTTTACTCTCTGTTTGCTTAATTGGACTCTCCAGACTTTGACTTACTAGAGGAATTTTCTTTTCTTTAACTGGAGAATCTGACAGAAGGGAATGCAACTCAATAAATCATTATTCCACATCTTTTGTATTACAATATCTGACAAATTTACCTCTAAATAGGAAGAATGATACATCTGAAACTTTTCAGCGTACTCTTGTGCATTAACCTCATTATTCACATTACTTTTAAATTCAGTGTTTGTATTTAAATTAACAAAGGAGCCAACACCTAACATAATGAAATTAGGGCTAAAATGAGACCCACAATATCTCCTTGTTTCCAAAGCTATGTCCATATCATACTACAGTTCTTGGAATTGCGTTTGTGTGATTTGAAGATATTTCTTGTTGCCGTTATAACTGTGATGACTTGTTGAAAATCTTTGTGAGACATGATTTTTTCCAGTCTGCTTTTGTAACTCTGATTGTTGTTGCTGCAGGGCAGCCAAGGAATATATGTTTCCCACAACAGTCCAAATATTCCGTTCTTCATTGGCTTGTGTATTTCCGTTATTTCTAATGTCCTGAGTTTTATTGCATATGCCCTGAGATCGACCACTTATGTCTAGAGAAATATTCCTTATGTCCTCAGGAGAATCACTCATTGTCATGTTCCCTTTTGTGTCCTTTTTTTTAAAAAATTATTTGGGATTTCCAGTCACCCGGCACCTGATTCGGTTTTTACATGCTCTGGCGCTACAGAGCCACCGGGAGCGTCATCACGTGGTGGATAGGGGGTATGCCCTGTCTATGTAGTGTGGTCGGGTCATAATAGGGAAATCCAAATTGTGCGGAGAAACGAAACTTTCCAGGCAGGATAAAGACCCCTTAAATATTTTTCTGAGAACAGACTCACTTGGATATTTTACGAAAGGATATGGAGTAAATGAACATGGGACGAAAACACATGTGTTAACTCTAACTGCAATAATTTTAATGAGCTGTATGGCAATTTTGGAAATTAATTCCTCATCAGCAGCACTAGAACCCAAACATAGGAAATCCACAATTTCAAAATGGTGTTTAAAATGAAGTCGTATAGAAGGCTAAATTTCCTGCCCCAACCCATCTTCCATTTTTCCAGTGGCAATCAAAACTCATTGGTCCGGTTGCCCCTTCCACATTTATTTCTTCGTTTGCTGATGATTTTCTTGATGAATATCATTGGACATTAAACACTTACTAATCTGAAGAATTTCTTACTGGATGTTGAGCACTAACTAATCAATCAATGTATTCAAGTCATTATATATACTGAATACTGATAAAAATTTTGTGCTACGTACACCTACATGTATTCTGTTACAACCTATACATCTAAATTGCTGCAGATGCACTATAATCCTGTATTCGTCTATTAAACAATTACATGCACAATCAACTACATGTAGTACCTTTCTCCATAAATTGGCAAGATGCTTCTCTGTCATCTGAAATGCACACATATCCTCAACATCTTATTCAAAGTAAGAATGAAACTTTCTTCACCTAAATGTCTTTCATCATGACTTAGTTGATGCACTAGTACCATCATGTGCACATGTACATACATTTTAATCGTATTCAACAACGAAAGAAACAAACTTATGAATAAAGCATAAATACTTATTAAAGTATAATTACTATAAAACATGCTAAGTGGTAAAATAATAGATGATATCCAGGTTCATGGTCTGCACTCCCTAATTTGTCACTTTGTAAGAGTTATCCTTCTTGGATGTGGATAAACAAAAATCTCCAAAACTTCAAAGTAGGTGTTTTATTCACATAGAAAGATGAATTAAATTTTTAGAGATTTTTTAATTGATCAATATATCTCATAAACCATCTGATATATTGATCATTTTGTTATGCTATCAATAATTTTACTTAAGAACCATGAAATCAGTTGCCTGTCGCTGACAGAAATACTGTGAAAGTACTATTATTCGTGGGGTTCCAATTTTCGTGGATTTCGTGGTTCGCTAAAACCACGAAATTAAGTTCCCAACGAAATGCATTTTTTCCATAGAGATTTACGCATAGATTTTGAAACCACGAATTTAAGTTCCCACGAAACAGTAATTTTTATGAAAACCACGAAAATTGATGTCCACGAATAAAAGCACATCCACAGTATTTTATTTCCGTAGGGCAACCCTGTTTAGAAATGATTCAAAATATTTCCCTTCTGTTGCTTCAAATGTTGACAACTTTGATTTTNTTACAACCTATACATCTAAATTGCTGCAGATGCACTATAATCCTGTATTCGTCTATTAAACAATTACATGCACAATCAACTACATGTAGTACCTTTCTCCATAAATTGGCAAGATGCTTCTCTGTCATCTGAAATGCACATCTTATTCAAAGTAAGAATGAAACTTTCTTCACCTAAATGTCTTTCATCATGACTTAGTTGATGCACTAGTACCATCATGTGCACATGTACATACATTTTAATCATATTCAACAACGATTTTTTAATTGATCAATATATCTCATAAACCATCTGATATATTGATCATTTTGTTATGCTATCAATAATTTTACTTAAGAACCATGAAATCAGTTGCCTGTCGCTGACAGAAATATTTTATTTCCGTAGGGCAACCCTGTTTATATTTCCCTTCTGTTGCTTCAAATGTTGACAACTTTGATTTTCTCAGAAATAATTCATTTTTTTAAAGAAATTCACATCAGAAAAGTTCTGTTTTCCTTAGTGCTCAGTACAACTGGGAATGGGGAACCAGTAAATGTCCATACCGGGATCAGTCTAAAAGTCCAAATTAGGGAGTGCAGACCATGAACCTGGATATGGTCTATTAGAGATTTATTAGTATTATAATACTGGAAAACAGTGATTTTTTTACATACACACATGCTACATGTATCTGTCTAAGTATTTTTTGTAGAAAATTAATATTACTGATTACCATGTAAGACTTTTTTGTGTATATTATTGCACCCCTCATACTGCATGTAAAACTGTTGACGCCTTTGTTCAAATGAACACCTTTATTGGCGAGTATTTAGACACTTGGATGGGTAGTCCCAATCTCTCCAAACCATAAAATTTTGGCATCGCTCTGAAGTAGCTGGTTATATGGATCCACTCTACTCGTTCCTTTTTTTGCTGATATTGTTTCTATAAAATGCAAGCTTTATCATGAAATAATTTATTCCTAACCTTGCTAAACTGTCCACTAAAATCTCCAATGCTTAAAACAACATAGTACAAAATAAACATAATTTTCATCATCTGCAATTAAAATATTGAATATTGTACTGTAATGACATATGGAAGGGGCCTTTACAAAAATTGCTGATGTCGTACTGGTGTGACAAAAACATGGCCACCAGCTTGGATTTTTCTTTAACACTGGACGCGGAGGGAAAATATTATTTTCATCATCTGCTCTGAAACAATTGAAGCAAATCTAAATTCAACTGTATTGGAATGGCATATCGTAGGTCTTTTACAAAAATTGCTCATGCAATTCCAGTTATACACAAAACATGGCCGTCAGCACAGAACATAGTCGTATTGGAAGTAAGTAAGAACCGAACCGTCAGTCAAAAGAACGAAAAATCCATGGAGAACGGCAACATCGAGAACACAAGGAAACACGGACACCACTTAAGTATAGGACAAAAAAGAAAAATAAAGACACACATACAGATGAACAACACGGACCCAATAAAAACTATGGGTTAGATCAGGTGTACCGGTCGAGTAAGCATCTCCTGCTTCTTATAAGACACCCGCCGTGTTGAACATGTCAACTCCGGTAGTAAAAACAAATCCGATAGAGGAAAAACAAACGTTAATTGTAAATGGAAAGGTCTGTTGTCATCTGGGAAACAGATATCCCATAGCGATCCACAAGATCGTGATGTCGACCGTAAAACTTCTTTAGTGATGACTTAAAGTTTTTTTAACGTACCCTCGAAAATCATATTTTTTATCGCCTATAAACTCCCATTCCTAAGCAAATTCAACCAAACTTTACCGAAAAATTGCATGAGTCGGTTGCGTTTACCCATCGATAAACTCTTCCAAAATTATTTTTATTCCTATTATGTTGAGTGATGGCAAAATGTGAAATTCCTGTGATTAGGTTCAAGATTTTTCAAATGATTTAGCATGATTGCGTTTTACCTGAAGCTTCAGTTTATAATTATATCACCTTGCACGGCCATGGCCATTTAAATATGTTTATTCATGTCGCCTTTAAATTGCTTGATAAATCACGTGAGCTTGAAACATTTGGTCATATTTCTTGTCTAATACTTGTTACAGTTCAATTTTTTATTCTTGTTGTGGTATTGTCCACCTCAGTGGTCTATCCAACCATTTTATTTATTGTGTAGTAGTTAGATATTATGCTGGACTGGTGCCTGAATTGGTGTTCAGGGGCTCTGTTTACAGAGTTGTAGGGTGTTCGATTGGTGAATTTCCTGTTTATATGGGGGTAGTCGATTTATTGGTCGGAAAGCCAGATTCCGAACCATTGTAGACAAGCTGCATTGAGAAACACAATGCTCAGGCCACTGTAAGGGGACTTCCATTTGATTTTCGTTGACCCGACTGTTTTTCTGTCTCATGTCTATCATATAATCAATCCTTAATTGATTAAAATGTTTTTGCCTTGATGTAGCTGAGATATTGACGGTAAGCTCTAACCATCAATCGGTTATACTGGGCTTTTTGAAACGGTAGTATATGCGACTCGCCCTGGTTCTATATTCGAATCAACCATGAAATACTTTATAGGCCTACCATACAATTTTTTTTCATTCCCGTTGTGAGTGGTCTCAAATCTTTGACGTCAGAGATTTGAATTAATTCCAAATTGAAGTGGACAGGAAAAACTATATACAGTACCAGTCTGTTTCATGTTTGCATATTAAATTAATCATGTATTTACAAGAAATTCACATAACACTGCATTATTTCTACCTTCTATTTCAACATGTAAAATGGTATCTCGTATAATAACAATGAAGTTCGACCCCCAAACAATAGGACAATGAGTATTTTATAGTGTCCTAGTAATGCGTAGAGATTTGTTTTGCATTGTTTTGCATTGGATATATCCACCAGGAAATATGTACTGTACTGGTTCTACCATTATCGAGACTTTATCTAATGTGCATTTGACCTATAGGACCTAGTATCTCCGGCTTTCGGGGTATGACCCCTCCTAAACGGGGCTGACCCCGAGGGAACCCTGGGATATAGAAATAGGACCCATTCCTTGGTTGTGCGGGATTAATAAATACACAAACCGTCTTTCGTATGGGATGGAAACTCAGGTCCACGTGTTGGAAGAAATGCCACACTTCCTGCACGTGATCGTCTACAAAGCTTAATTCCCCGCCCCTTTCGATTTCACTCTACGTTTCCAGCGGCAGTCAGAATTTCCCCTCCCATGACCCTTTCCATACCCCAAAGTGATTATTTATTAACAAACTTGTTCTCGTCTTGATATAGCTGAAATATTGCTCAGTAGACGTTAAACAGTATTCAATCAATCAATCAATCTAATGTGCATTTGTCCCATATCAATGCATTGTTTATAACAATTTCAGTTGTGGGTAATTATACAATTGATTGATTGATGTTTTACGCCAACTTCAGCAATATTTCAGCGATATTGTGGCGAGAACTGTTAGGTCTATTGAACAATTTTAATAAATACATAAAATATTAATATAAAACCATAGCTTTATACAAGTAAAACAGGTGTGTAAAATGTTAAAAAATCATAATAGTAAATTTTTGGTTTAACAATAACAATATTAGAAATTAGAAACTTGTTTAAAATTGATCCATTTAAATCTACTAAATAAATTGATTGCTTTTAAAAATTGAACGATTTTGTCGCCAGCGACATTTGTAAATAGGTCTTTTAGACAATCAGCTGAATAAAAATCACGCCTGATATCGGCAACATCTACACATTCAATTAAAACATGTTGAATTGTAATAAGGACAATTGCATGGAATACATTCAGGTCGATCATCACTGTTGAGGATAAAACTATGTGTTGTTCTAGTATGTCCAATACGACATCGGGTCAACACTACCTGTTCCCTACGGTTTTTACCGCAGGAACCGACTTGTTTACCGACGTCTGACTGTATTCCATGCAGTTTATTATTTATTTGCAGATCCCATTTGGCCTG